>QFEC01000290.1:0-14824 GCA_003316585.1 Gomphus bonarii | reverse complement strand
TGCTTCAACCTGTTTGGCAAATTCATCAAAGGTTGTGATTGACGAGGTCCCATCAATAATAGCCTGTGTTTGGTTTTGTGCCCAGATTGCCACAGAACCTCCTGACATGAATGAAAGGACATATAACATTTTTGTCTGTTCATCAGAGAATGCCCCTGGTTGGAGGGTAATAGAGAGTTTCACAGCTTGGATGAATCCCTCTGTGTCTGCCCTATCTCCAGTGAACTTCTCTGGATCAGCTGCCTTTATGGAGTGATGAGAAGGGGGGTTGGGTATAGGGATGTGGGTGGTCAAGTGCTGGGTTGCTGCAATTGCAGCAGCTGAGACAGTGCTTGTCATATTGTTCTGTATTGCATCTAACTGATCTCTAAGCATGTCATTCTGTTGTCTTAGAAGGTCAATTTGGCTTGCTTGGTTGGTAACCATATTCCTGAGAATGATACCAGCAGGGCCTAGGGACTCCCAGTACTGCTCTTCAATTTGGCTCAACATGGTATAAGGTGAAAATTGATGAAAGATATGTGTGAGGTTGTCTGAAAGGGAGCTTGATCTTCTGTGAGGGTGATGCTATTGACAAGGTCATGACAACAAGATACTCCAAAATTTAGTGAGCTGATAAGGATAATTTCCACCTGGTGTAGCGGTAATCCTCAGTTTATACAAGATTACTAGTAATAAATACATAGAGAGCCCACCTGGTGTAGCAGTAATCCTCAGAGATCAAGCTGAGGGGTAACCATTACACCAGTCACACTTATATACCCTAGTGGAAAGTCACGGAAGGTCATGAAAGGTGACAGAAGGTTCTGGAAGATTCTAGAAGGTGATAGAAAGTGGTAGAAGGTCCCAGAAAGTTGTAGAAAATGATGGAAAAGTATAGAAAGTTCTGGAAGGTGGTGGAAAGTTATAGAAGAACATAAACAGGAAACAACAACTGACAGCGATCTCCAACTGAACCCTGACAGCCCCCCTTCTCATCACTCTATCAAGGCAGCTGATCCAGAGAAGTTCACTGGAGATAGAGCAGACACAGAGGGATTCATCCATGCCATCAAACTCTCTATCACCCTTCAACCAGGGCATTCCCAGATGAACAGACAAAAATGCTATATGCCCTCTCATTGGTTCAGTGTGTCTTGGATGTAAATCAGAGGTGGATTAGTAAGAATGCTACAATATACAATGTCCAAGATCTGTCGGAGGGGATCTGGGATCTAACATATCCCCTTGCTGAGACAATATCTAGAAATATTATTCTCTTTTATTATGCTAGCCCCTTTAATACAATTTTCACATTGGAAACACCTATTAGTTATCTTTTGTGTTTACCCCCCAGATACTCCCAACCCTCCAACCCAAAGGTTTGGAGCAATTAAAACTCCAACATGCACCCATGCACCATGCTGATTAGTCAGCTCACCACAACACTAACTTATAGTAGTAGCAAGGCAATAGTGTAGTAATTATATACAGAAATAATCCCATAAAACCATCAGCAAACAATAGGCCAAGGGGCAGTTTTTATTACTATCTACATAAGTCACACATATTATCTCAAGTTGAGACCTATTTTATAACACATAAAATTACTCCAAACTAACCTATAACCCTTGCAAGTCAAATTATCCTTTTTCAGAGTCTCTGTGTTAAAGTGGTGAGAAAGGCTTTACTGAAGACAGGGTTACCAAATTTTGGTTCAGTCCAGTGAACTGAGGTCAGACATGACTTGGCTTCAACTTATGTGTTATGCCCACTCAAATGTCATGTTGCTGGATTTCAGAGTCCAGTTGGTAGCCAAAATGTCAGGACCAAACATAGACCTAGATGGAGGAGCATTTCATAGCTTAAGTTAATTTCTGAACTAAGGTAACATTGTTAAGTCTGGAGTCAGAGATGTCTTGTCCAGGGTATTCTGGAGTGGTCAAACTGTCAAGTCGAGCTGGGGTACAGAGTCAAAAGGACTTGGCTTCAACTTATGTGTTGTGCCCTCTTGCATCATCTTGTCCTTGAATTTACAGAGTTGTCGGAGTGGAGTTTGTGAAGCAAGAATGGAGGTAATGAGGGGAAGACTAAATCAATATTCAAACTAGAGAACTAGCTACAAATACATGGAGGTTTAAATACATTTGGAGCATGGGATTAATATGGAGCAGGGTCATCTGAATGCAGAGGAGATACTATACTAGGATGCAGTGGTGCTAAACAAGAGATGGGGTCATGTGGAACTATAGAACATACTAGAAAATGATGTAGGAGATAATAGAAGGGATGACATGGAGGTCCACATATTGGATTGATGACATGACATGGATGACAGGGATGGAGTACAGAGTGTGTGGGGGTCATGTGGAGGGTGTCCATGGTGTGGAGTATGATGGAGGGGTGAGATCGATCTAGAGGGGTGTGGAAATGAATGATTAATGGGTGCTAAGGGTGGAGATATGGAAACATGAAGTACAAGTATATAGACTAATAACATAGAATATGGGAATAGGGCATACATAGCTGGATGTGAACCAGAGTAACCAAAGTGAGGACCAAATGTATGTGAAGGACTTGTGATTATTCATTGTATGTGGTCTTCAGTTGGTGTGACCAAGTGCACCAAAGTTTGGTTGGAATATACTTTGACACTCTAGTACCAAAGCAAATCTGTCCATGATTGAGGGTATATCATTTACTTAACAGCTTTGAAACCTTAAAGTTGTTTTGAAATTTTAACAGAAGGGTCAGAACTGCTTAGACTCAAAGTAAACTCATGATTGGTTATATCTAGACTATTCTTTTGTGAGATGCTCAGGAGAAGTATATTTTCCTGTAAACCTTTTTGTAATAATGTGGATATGTAAAGACAGTGTTATACAAGGCTGGTTCTGAATGATAAGAGAGTATATATAATTGTGATTAAAGAAATAAAAATATCCAGAGTGATTTGAGATAACTTGTAAACTTGAGAAATATTTTTTATGAATAATAGATGTATGCTATATGTCATACTATTTAACCCCTTGGCTATTGATTAGTACTTTAGACTTGCACACTCTTGAGATATAATCTTGGGAGAGTGATCAATTCAGATGAAAAAAAAATAAAAAAACATAAACATAAATCCTATTATATCTCTGCCTCCAAGCGTAACCATGCCTCTAAGCTAGTCTTAGACTACTATCAAGTAAACCTGGATAAACTGAAACATTACTCCATACTGTTGAATTTTAACTACTTTCTCTCTCACTTTTTCGCCCCAAGTCTTTTCCATTTCCGCTGCTCTTTCTTCTTTTTTTTTCATGTATATTTTCCTCAGAGTCTCCTTCATAGCTAGATCTCCTCTCCTTCTGCTTTTTTCCTCATCCCCCATCTGCTTTTACCTTTCATACCGATTCATTACAACCCTAGTCATCACCCAGCAGCTCACTACAATGATCCCCTATCTTAAAGTTCTTGGCTTTTTGTTGTCTTTGGCACCTGATATTGTGTTATGCATGGTGGTGATAATCTAACAATACAACTATTCATTTGAGATACCTGTACCTCAAAAGCATTGGAGGAAGGACAATTCCTGATCATCTATTTTTATCGAGTTCTGACATACCAAACACCCAGCAGCAAAATTCAACATAGATCTCACTTGCATGATAATTTCTCAAGTTCGGTAAAAGATTTCAAAGAAATACCATTTTTTTTTTTTTAAATGTCATTATCCAATTGGCTTCCTTGAGTATCCGGAGATGAAATTGGATCTGAATCTGAGTGGTCGCTATTATTACCGGGGCAGGAATGAGTTTCGACGACACAGAAGCCTTGGTGGATTAAACCTTTAGGCTATGGACATCAGTGGAGAATGGTGGGCTTTCCGTCCTTTCGTTTGTTCAACAAACGTTCTGATGTCACGAGACCGATGGGCGCGACTTTCTAGGCAGATATAATACAAATATTGCAAATTTAATTGTTGTTCCTGATTACGAAGTCCAGGACTTGAAAGCCGGGATTAGCGCTGATTATTGGGGCCATACGGTCACCGATGTAAGCATCACATCACACGCTGCCCGGAATTATTACCGGCTGTAGTAGTGTAACTTCTGCTCAGGGTCTATTGGCGAGCGTCGCAACAAGAGAAAGACGACTATATGTACACCATTATGTATCATAGAATTAGTATATGATATTGTCCAAGCTGATCTTGAGATTGAGTGATTGAGGGAGAAAAAATTGGGTGAGAGAATGTGGTTCTACATGTATGACAGTGCAAGAATAATTATGGCTATGTTTGGTTTGTGAAAGAGAGCGACCATTTTCTGGTTGGTGACGTGGTAATGGTGTGGGTATGCAATGGTGATGTCAGTTTCGAGGTGGGATTGGATATCGCCATAGATATCGCCACGGACGGCGTGGCGGCACCTGGTAAAATCCATTTATACGCAGGCTGCTCTGCAATGACCATCGGGGTCCCTGGTAAACTGGAATTGAATGGCACGCCGGCATTGCCGACACTGAGACGCCACGCGGGTGATTTTAGATGTGTCGAAAAGCCTGAGGTCACAGCTGGTGTCGCTGATATCGCTGGTGTCGATGCTACCGGCGACGGGGGGGTAGAGCTCTCCGAGGCGAGCGCACGCAGGACGCGTTTGTCGACCTTGCCGTTCTGCGTCATGGGAAAATCCTGCATGGCGAGATACTGACTCGGCACCGCATAGTAGGGCTGAATTTTCGCAGTGGCATCGCGCACACAGGCGAGGTCGACGGTGTTGGGCGTGACGAAGCCCCAGAGCTCTGTGCCGATCAGGAGCGCAACGGCCTCGCGCACGTGCGCGTGCGTGCGCATCGCACTCGCGACGCCGTCCAGCTCGACGCGGAATCCTTTCACCTTCACCTGGTCGTCCGCACGGCCGTGGTGGTCGAGCTGCCCATCCGGGCGCCACCGTCCGAGGTCGCCGGTGTTGAACATCATGCTGCCATCGTCGAGGAATGGATCGGGGCGCCACCGTTCGGCGGTCTTGTCGATGAGGTTGAGGTAGCCGTTGCTGACGCCGATGCCGCCCACCCACATGCACCCGACTTGGCCGATGGGGAGGGCGAGGGCGGAGGCGGGGTCACGGTCGAGGATGTAGACGTTTGTGTTGGGGATTGGAGTGCCGATGCTGAGAGAATAGCCGGGCGTGTGGGGTTGGACGGTGTTACATATGGATATTTCGGTGGGACCACAACAGTTATTAAACTGGGTGTGTGCAGCCCATTTATCGGCAAGGGCTGCATATTAAGAAATGATGAGTTATATAAATTCCATGGCAATGAATCGCTCAGACACACCCTGCGAACACACTTCGCCACCTACGATGACATGCTTCAGGCTGGGATAATCGGCGGGATCGTGACGGGCAAGGATAGAGGGCGTGCAGATGATGATATCCACCGTCTTCATGAGCGCACACCACTCCTTCGAGGTATTCCCGCGGATGCAGAGGGTGCAGCCATTGTAGAGCGAAGAAAGGATCTCCCAGGCGCCCATATCGAAAGCGATATTGAGAAGCTGTGCGACTCGCATGCCAGGCCGCATCCCTACGTTTCCCGGAGACCCGCTGATAACTAGAAGAACGCTCAGTTAAGAACACGGCATACCTATTCTGGTAGTTCACGCACCATTGCTAACACCATTATGGCGAACATCGACACCTTTGGGAACGCCTGTCGTACCTGACGTGTAGATCACATAGACGCCGTCGGAAGGCGAAGATAGGTCCTTGGGTCTCGAGGCGTCGGCATTTGCACGTTCATCAGCCTCAATGACGTCTTCAAGACAGAGGCACGGGTGGTTGGACACACGATGAGCGTACTCGTTCATGACGAGGACCATAGTCGGCGCAGCGTCCCGAAGAATATGACCGAGGGTCCAGTCAGTGATCGTGACGGCGTCCATAGGAACATATTGCGCGCCGCTCTTGAGCACCGCCAGAACGGCGACTATAAAGTACACACTGCGTCGCGCAAGGATGCAGACTCTGTGACCAGGACATATTCCCTGTTCCCGCAGACGATGGGCGAGACGATTCGCCCGCTTGTCGAGCTGCTCGTATGTGAGGGCGTGATTGAAGAGGGTGTGTTCGACCGCGACCACGTGAGGCTGGGTCAGAGCATGGTGTTCAAACGCGTGGTGCACGATGGGGAAGGCGACTGGTCTCCTCTGCCCAAAGCTGTATGCGAGAAATGTCCGCTGGTCCTCAGGGGTGAGATGGGCAACGGCAGGGACCATCCTTGGGAAATGTCTGGGAGGTCTATAGCTTGAGGAGCCGAACGTGAGAGTAAGCAAGGAAGAAATTTCGGAGAGCCAGCGGTCTTAAATTTCAACCCTGGGAAAGAAGGAGATTAGCTGCATGGAAAGCCATGCCCTGACAATTTACCGAGAGATATACATGCTATACAAAATCACGAGGGCAACACCGCAGAAGCCTCAAGGGACACCATCACTCTTTCGAGACGCTGTCGCACTTCCCGAGGACATGAATTCTGGTGCTGTCAGGTACGTATTGGATATATGGTCCAGACCTTTCGCATTCTGGGCCTATTTTTCAAGCCTTGGTGATCGCTTTGCGCCCCGCCGTCCAAGACCGGATCTGATGTCACTGCGAAGCGGAACGGATACGACACGGACCTACACTCATGCATACGCGACCCGCACCTAGTCCGTGTCCATCTCTATTCGCGACTGGTAATGTTGGTTACACATCCCCCACTGAGTCCCGCAATCACAATAGCCGACGATGCCGAGAATTTTGTATTGAACTGTGCCTGGACGTGCAGGGCCGCCGCACCCTGATCAACGCTGGCAGAAGATGTATCTTCATTCAGCGCATAGGTGGCTGTCAACTATCCATCATATGCTGCAGGTGTCAACAGTCAATCAACCACCAATGAAACCCGGTTACCTTTCAGCCAAGCAACGCCGCGGAAAGTATCTGGAGAACTGAAAGTAATTTTAGGTTTCATGTATATCATCATGAATTATTCACGTCAATGGCAACCTTGGAGACTGAGTGTGCCATAACTGCCAGTAGATCGGTGGTATATATCACCGCCGCACATCCGATACCGGTGTTTAATTCATAGGAGATGCCCTGAATTAAGAAGTCTCAAACTACCCTTAGGCGTATATCTAATGAAAAAAAAAAATATATAAATTGTTGTCTACCAAGTGAAAGCCAAGCCTAGACCTAGATTATGTAATCAGGGTCTTTGATCCTGTCACGCAGTCACTAATGGCAGACTTTCCGACGCCTGATTTAGGCCTCTGGAGGGCTAACTGTGGAAACTATGGCCGCAGACCACGCTCGCTGGGTACCCACCTCTTCCTCGTCCAATACCCTCCAACGTACCCTCGGCGACTCTGAATATGCGTTCTTCAAACACTCGAGCACGGGACTGGGCGATATGTTTTTGCACCTCGGTTTCCGTGCGCCGCGGGACATCATGCGTCGGGAACGCGTGTGCGTGGCGTGGTGTATCATACGCGCTATGCACCCGTTACTTATGAGTGAGGTGGTTCTGGGAGGTGATGACAGTTCGTCTCCCAAGCTTTGGTAAGCACAAGGCCAAATGTCAGGCAGCCCATTTCATGAATGTGCTTGCAGCTTCACGCCTCCCACAAATGTGCAAGAGGCGCTGGGCGAAGCAGACAGCGCACTCCATTACCGTCGTTCCACTAAAGAAGGTGTGCGGCGTAGTGCATCGCCTTTTTATAAAACGCGTCTCATCATCGCATCCCATCAGAACTGATTTCTGATTACATGAATGGGCCGCGCACGTTGTCAAATTCCTGTCTTTCTTACCTGGTCATCTCCCAACCAACATCGGAACACGAAGATTTCAACCTATTCATGTGTGCGCCCCATTTCGTCGGCGATGGCACGTCGCTGCATCAGTCGACACACGATCTTCTTGTGCTACTCGCTTCGCACAAATCAGATACGGATCTCCGCCTGGACTTGGAAGCGCAGCTATATCGCTCACGCTTCTCATGGGTATGATTGAACAAAACTTGACATTTCCGCCGCCCAACCTCCCTGACGTGTTGATGTAGCCGGACATGCTTCCTCCCGCCTCTGAATCACGCATTTCTGTACCATCATCGCCTTTGGAGCGCGTGGCGTCCAAGGTAAACTATTTACATACCAAAGATCGTGAGATCGGCGACCACGTGCTCCCCCGAACTCAGCGAGCCGCACGCCGCACACGGCTGATCGAGCATTCCTTCAGCAAAGAGCACACTCGCGCCATTCTCAGTGCGTGTAAGCGGAACGGTGTCAGTGTGAACAATGCGCTGTTTGCGTTATGTAATGTCGCATGGGCAAGGGTTCCCTCCCGCGTCAACGAATACAAATCGCCGATGTATGTTGTATTTATTAATCCCCAGCTTATACAACCAGACAAATATCGACACCTAGGATGATTTACACAGCTATCAATCTCCGTCCCTTCCTTTCCCCGCCTCCAATACTCCCTTCAACCTACTGGTTTCTTGCCCTCACCTACTTTACCGTCGTACTCCCTTCGTTCCCCCCTGCATCCCCAGCCGCATTTTGGCACCGTGCCCGTCTTGCCAAATCACAAACTGCCAAATGCGTTAAATCGCCGTTTCTCACCTCCCGTGCGCTTGCCATGGCCGCACACCGCGCTGGCGCTAGACACTCAATATCTGCGTCGACCCTCCCGGAGCCGCAGCTCCCGCCTCACGCCCGTCCCTCGACTCCCTCGCCCTCGCGCGCACTCTTAGGGCTCTCGCTCATCGGCAACCTCGATCACACGTACACCCCCGCATCGTACGCACGTCCAGGCGTCGAGTTACACACTGTCACGACTGCGAGTCGACAGAAGGAAGGCGGGCTGTTGGTGTTGGAGCATACATTTGCGGGGCAACTATGGCTGCATTTGTGTTGGGACGAGATGGGGTTTGAGGAAGGTGTAGTTGAGGAGTGGTGGGCAGGTGTTGTGAACGGTGTTCATGAGTTTATGAAGTAGACTGGATGTGGAGAATACCCTTTGGGGATTTTAAAAGGTCGAGATTTGTGTCCCAATTTGAACGTAATATTTTCTTTGTATATCAATAATTTATGTTAGATGTAGGACTGATTTTACAAGGGTCCCCAATTGTCGGGATGTTCACAAATTAAAGAGTTGTTCTACCTTTTTTACCCGAGATCATTGTGTATGCAATTAATTATCCGTGCATTCTGTGGGGCGCTGGCTTGTTTCCTTTTCTAGGCTATCCTTCGGGGAATCCTCACGGACATCTTCGTGAGCATCATCCTTCCTGTCAAGTAGCTCCTGGGCCTCGATATCTTCTGAAGACGGTACAGGCTCGGAGGGCTGCAACTGGTTCTCCCGAGATTTGACCCATGTATAGAGTCTACGCAGCTGTGTGAATGGAGGTAATTGAGACGCGAACGCGAGACAACGCACAGGGTTCCGCACAAAATCGTCAGCACGGATGCAGCGCGTTGTCTGATGTGGTATAAAAATGTGTGTAGTGGTAAAAATACTCTTTACGCACGTGGTGAGAATGTCTCCGAAAATCTTGACTCCTAAAATAACTTGCAGCACACTCCGCGCCGCCTGCCAAAACAAACAGTCAGATCAGATCAGACCCGTAAAAAAAAAATCAGCTCAGTTATTCCAAAAAAACAGGGCTCTACTTACACTCGAAAACATATGTGTAACGGGACTAGTCACTTTCACGCTGAGAATTCCAGCTACGCTGATCATGAAACCCACTATGCCAGTGACGAGATTTCCCCAGGCGAATACGGTCCAGTCCCACGTGCCGCTGTTGGTCATGTTCATAAACTCAAAGACTTCTCCCTTAAGAACGGCAGCAGTTCCCAGAAGAATAGCCGCGCCCAGGTTGGACCAGTAAGAAAGTTGGGTGGAAGAGTCATTGACGTAAGGAAGAGATGTTTTGATGAGGACGGCGTGGACAGCAATTGCCTATGGAACGGTAGGAGTCTGAGGTAGTTATTTTGATGGACAAAATTTTTTGTTCGCTTACAAGGGAGGAGAGGAACCCATAAAAGAGCGCTATAGGCGTGGGTACAGCATGTTCGGGCAATTCCTGGGATGGGGAAACGCCAACAAAGAACCCTGTCATGACGATCGCGGCACAGACGCAGACTCTGATCGTCGGCCGAGTGCGACTGTGCAGCGCAACAACGGTAATGGTGAGCGGCAATACGAGGCCTCTAGCGACCTGATAAAACGCGGCCTCGACGTCTCGCAGACATAGAGCGTTGAACGTGAAGCCTGCCGCGTCGACGATGATGAGCGGCACGAGCTTTTGGGCGGTGTAGAGTTCGAGTTTAGGGAGTGTAATGGCGGAGGTGAAAAGGGAGCTAAGGTGGAGGAGGAGCACCGTCATCACGGATTGGAAGAACATGAATAGGATCGTGAGGTTCGGCGTCGAGTTTAGGACCGCTTTGTTCACGAACACCATCTGCACGCGTAAGCATAAGCGTGAAAAACATTCAGTTTCTCCCGTTCGTTATAATTACTCTTGAAAAAAGAAGTAGTTTACTCACGATGAGGGCGGCGACCATGTAAAACGCAACGACGGCGACTATCTGCATGTTGACCATGTTGTGAGAACGGCAACCAGCTACGTCTTGGAAGAACAGACAACACGCGCCATGTTTGCTCACTAGGTAATATAAGGGCCCGCAAGAACTTTAACATCATCTCACACTCGATCTGCCAAATTTGTCACAACATCCCCGTGCCTTAAGGAAGGTGAAGAGGCAGTTGAAGGCCGTCGATCCGAACCGGCAACTACCGGATTGGCCCTTGGCCAATTGAGTGTACCTTTGCCTCTTCCACCTTCTTACAACATCAACACAAGAAGTCTGTGAAACAGTTCCAGCCGCAGTCTTCATATAACAGACTTTTGCTTCTGTCGGCAATCTTTGTATTCTTCGATCTATCACGGTCTAGATTCTCTCTTCCGGGGAACCACACTTTGTCATCGGCTGACTCTAAGTTCATCGTTTGTGCTCCCTACCGCCGTCTGATCGACTAATCCATGTCCGTTTAATACTCTGCGAGCAGTCTTGGAAAGCCTCTGAACTCCCCGTCCACGACGACCGCCTGTGTAGAGTGTATACTTACATGTAATTTTGGTATTTCTGACCATACACACAGTGAAACGGGATTGGCTTTCGGAGGGCAGTGTAAACCATTTTGAAGCTGCCCAAATAATTCCAGAGATCCGCGGGTGACTCGATATGGTTTTAGAAATGTTCTTGGTTTTCCTAAATCCTGATGCATCCTACCAAAAAACATTGGTTAGGACCTAGTTGCGTTGTGTTGCATGGAACGATTTCAAGGGCTCACTGGAAGATTATTAGGCTCTCCTATTGTCTCACACTCTTCTCAAATTGCTAAATGAGAGCAGGGTGTGATTTTCCAAACAAATGGACTGTCAAATAAAGGCATGTTTATATCCATACATCTACAAAATTGTTTTACTATAATGAACGCTGAACTGTTATTACTGGGGGCGACCAGAAGGTACGTCTTCAAAGCACTCTACCACCTTTGTTATGGAGATACCTGACTCAATATCGCGTCTTTCATTCTCCCGCAAATGAAAAGAGTATTTGGAGTTCCGAACTGGAAGTTCCAGAGCAGCAACAGAATACTGAGAAAAAAATGAAGCATGATCAATCCTCAAAATATGAACACCAATGGAAAGGAAGCACGAGCACTGACACTATTTCTGCGTTCCTGAGTTGTGTTCTACCCCCAAATATTATGTGAGTTGGTGGGTATCAAAACAGAAATCTACACATACTTTGTGGGATGTAGTCGTCGACTCTCCGAAAAGGACATTGTCGCGATTCTGAGCGTCGCCAGTGAGATTGTTCCACCCAGCACGGGCATTCAGAGTTGATAGCAATGAGTTCGTATATAGCTTCGAAAGGGAAAAGTTCCAGATGAAGTTTCTGTGAGTAACAGTTTTGACAGTCAGGATGAAAAGTTTCTTGGGAAGAAATGAATGGCCCACAAGGTTGTATTCTAAAACGCCAACGACGGAGATGAGCCGCTTAAATCAGTCATATCGTGAGTACTTACAGGCATCGTTAGGAAAAGTACCACATCTAATATGGCGCAAAGTGCTGTTATTGCACCAGTCTGGAGTGTTACTGGAAAGATAGCTCAATATAAAGCTCTAAATATCACCCACAAAAGGATGGCTTACATCGAATCAACTTATTAAGGAGATCATCTGTGGCAGAATATCCAGTTCTCCGTTGATTCTAGTAAAAATCCAAATATTGAATTGGCATACAGTATTTTCAGGGTACGGTTACTCACTAGGGACCACACGAGACATGTCGTGATACAGATATCCGCGACAGCTGAGGATGCCAACCAAGTAATGACAGCCCCGTCATATTGATGCACCTTGGCGAACTGATGAAAAATCGTGGCCGCGATAGTAGTTGCTATGCCTCCAACTGTTAAAGATCCCATGAAAAACTGAATAATTTTGAAGGAATCGGTTCAAGGAACATACTGAGAGAACCAAATGCGAAGAAACATATTATTGCAGGAAAAAGCTTGGAACCACTAAGGGTTTTTATTCGCCAGCCGATGAAAAGCTGGACTGGAGTGGATATGAACACCTATGAAAGAGTTACGATGGCGTGGCTCGTCCGGATCATATTGCTTACGGTAACGATGGGATCTAACAAGGACGATGGTTATCAACCGCTTGTGCATACGCGAGAATTTAGAGTATTTTCCGTACGTACCAGCGAGAAGCACTGTAGGCCAGTGCAAATTCAGCTGATTCACACCTAAATAACTTTCGAAGAACTTACTTGTAGGAAGATCAGTGGTTGCGCGATGGGTGGCTGAGAATACAAACTTGGTTGAGACGGGCGCATGTGGGGCCCAGTCAGAGACCTACCATATCTTGCAACTAGAGGTTCGTACATCATGCCGATATCGAAGCCCGTATTTAATGTTTCGCAGATAACGAGATAGAGGATCTGGAGGCACGAATCAAGTATACATATGGTCAATCTGAGCTGTGTAGCTTACGAAGTATCTAATCCAAGTTGCATCTCTTGACACATGACATCAGACAATGAATTCCAGCGAACATCAGATAACACACCTTTTATACGTCTGGTAGTAGATAAACGCCTGGTCCAAAAACGTAGGTATTCAATGACATGATTCACGAAATGTCCTTCGGAAATACGGACCTGAACAACAACAACCTTTTGAACCGTGTCATCAGGCTGTGTCAAGGCTAAGTCTTCAAGGAAGCACTCACTCCGTACAGAATGGTGCTTAGGAAAGTACCAATGAGCAGTGGCCCGAACCTGATTGGCAATTGTGTAAACAGGAAGATAAACAAACAACATAGTGCAACTGCGTTGCTCACAAAAGCTGGATGTTAGACATGCTCATGACGACCAAGATGAACAGCGTGGAGGTGTGTCGTTGGTTTGAAGTATAGAATTCATGGTTACGATATGCGCGGGCAATCCAGGTTCCGAGACTTAACTCTAACGAGATGAAGCAAGGAGGATTACACGGCCCAGGCGCGCATGCTGTGCAGTGGTATTCTGTTAGGGCTAAAAAAAGCCTACTTGATTCCGTCTACTGTGGAATAGACTAAATGTTGGGTTCCTGATTGGTCGGACCTATGAGAAGAACTACATGCCCAGGGAGTGCCAGGTTATGCCAAGCGCACAGTGGGGGTGATACGGGATATTATAGGAAAGAGCTGGCAATCAAAGACCGGAACTATGTCGAGAGAGATCCGAGCTATCGGCGAGGTTTTACAGTTTTGTATCTTAGGACGGCCCAATTGTGTTTCAAACCCTATTTCCGTGGTGAGAGTGAAGCATCGATAAATCCCTATTGCAGTGTCTCAACTTGGTTTCGTTTACCACCACTAGCTTTTCTCAAGGAATGGTCTCTGCATCTATGACCTAGTTACTAGTATAACGGAGATACCATCAGCGACCTCTGCCTCCTTTTGAATATTGAAATCGATTATTCCGAAGAGAGGACGAGACTTGCCATGACACGATCTAGATATCATAAACTTACCAAATTCACTCATTCGACTCCCTCTCCTTGTATTTTTATTTGATATCTCATAACTTACAACTGTTTTCATGTACTGTAAATCGGTTCAACACACCAGCTAGGAAATTCTTTTCCGGCAACAAATCTCGAAAATATAAGTGAGATTCAGTACCATTTTCGCAAGCCATCCTGGATGTCGCATGGGTGACAGGGGACAAGTTCCTAAATTATCAACAACACAAAAGATGAGTTTATTTGTATGTTTATTTTATGTTCGATTTGAATTCACAACATTCCCTCCCTATACATATCCATAAGCAGAGATATTCCCCAAATTCTTATTACAAATTACATCAAACCAGATTGGGAGACTCAACACGCGAGTGTTATCCTCCAGCTTCATCCTTATTGAAATTAGATAACGTATTCAAAAAGGGTATAATATATATAATGTATATAATAACTAGCCAGTGGGGTTTAGACGCACTTATACGTATTCAGAATCACCCGACCCATCCTCCCGGAAGTGACGCCCCATCTTTCTCACTGCCGCGCTCCTCATAGGCGAGTCTCCGAGCCAACTCCGAATCAGCCTCTTCCGCTTTCAAACGTTCTACATCAATGCCCTCGTGCTCCGCAAGCTGTGCTGCGAATGCTGCATCACTCTCAGCAAGCTCCCGTTGAAATCGTCGAGTCGACTCATCCGGATCATTTTTAGGGGGTGGTGGTGGCGGCA
>QFEC01000289.1:0-20463 GCA_003316585.1 Gomphus bonarii | reverse complement strand
TGGGAGTGTAGCAAGACAGCCCACTAGGCTGACATCCCCTTGCAAGTCAGCCGCTATGCCGCCGTGCATGTAGCGAAGCCACCCGAAGGGCGGAGCGAAGCTAGTCACCAAAATCTATATATATGGATTATGACCATGCACTCTACACGATTACAAGCACGTATAGTAAACACCAAACAGCCGTCTTCTGCTGTAGTGATTTTTTTTTACTTCCTCCCCCTCAAAAAGTCCTTTGGAGTAACAAGCTATAGACACTAGTTGGTATCCAGCATGTCACTCTCAACTTGAGGATCTTGGGAAAATTCCGGGAGCCCTCCCACTTGTGGACTGTCAAAAAGCTGGAGTGGCGAGGTTGGGGTATCATAGTTTGACAGTCCCAAGGCATTTTCCATAGTGGCTCTCAATATGTCCAGGGTTTGCCAGACCCGAACAGTACCGTCTTGACTTCGTGTAGCGAACATGAAATCCTCACTTGCGCGGTTACAAGCGATTTGAAGGGGTTTGTCCTGATCTGCAATCAAATCGTCGAGTACATGGACTGGGTGGAATTTGTCACGCCGCCAAATGAAGATTTTGCCTTCTGAAGAACCAATTGCTTATTCTCAGGGGATAATGGTGTAGAGAGGTATACGTACCAGTAGTAGTGCACATAATGAAGCGGTCCATGTGCAAAAAGTGACCTTTCCCTGAAAAAGTAACGGAGTGCATCGGATCGTATGCCCCTGCTGTATGTTCTCTGGCACAAAACTGGCGTTCAAGATTGAGTCTAATACCCTCTTTGGTTCGTCTCAGAACCCATAATTGCGGTGGAGGCTGGATATGCAAGATGAGCCACAACAGAGGGCACAGTGGACTGTTTATTACGCACGTAATTCTGATAAGTCACAATAGCGATTTGACCATTTTCAGCTATTGTTACGTGCCGCACTTCATGCCATAGTGGCACGTCACTATAATTTTTAAAATTCACATCAGCCAAGTAAATAAACGGTGGCTAGTACTCACTATTCCACTTTTTGGGTTTTAAGATTGAATACTGTCATGAAGTATTCAGCCCCAAAAAATACACTGCAGGTGTCTGATCTTACTAACCCATTAACTTGCGTGCTGGTGAAGCCTTTACGGGCCTCACGCCCTGCTGACTCTCTGGGACATTGACTGCTAAAAGAACGCAGGAACCATCTGGTACAACATCGACATGCTGAATTGAGACGTTATCAAAATCATGCGTCATCTGTTCGTCCCCGTTTATGTCCTAAAAATTGTTCGAAATTGGCAGCGTTTCATACAAGCACTTTCACATACCATGAGGCATAATTTGTTCATGAAGTTACCTTCAATAGAGAGGAATTGCGGGAGAGCATTTCCTGCAGGTATATTGAGACGATGCGAGCAGTCGTGCATAGCGCCAAATCACCTTTCACGTTGGGGATAGGCAGAATAAAACTTGAAGACTCATAGCGAGTAATAGTTTTTGTACGCCGGATCTCAGGGGACTTTGCAGGCATTAAAATCAAGGGAGATTATCTAAAAATAAATCAAACAAACCATTGTCCAAACATGGACTGCACGATTTGTTCGAGTGAGAAGGTGGTTCCCAGAAGTTAACCAGATCACTTGACGAGCCTGTCCGACGTGGTGTCGAAGCACATCATATTTGTCAGTGGACGGCTGCAATTACCATCAACAATGAGTAGAGGTCTCCCGAAATTTAAAAGACGTTGCTGCATGCTCACCCCTATTTCCCATCGTATACTCAATCGTTTGCCACAAACCGCTAAAGAGGAACCATCAGGATGAAATTGTATGTCCGCCGTTTCAGGTCCAGCGTCATGTTGTATTATCCTATCTGTCACCGCAATGCTTCTGAGATGAGACTCAAGTGCCGTCATGCAGTCAGCTTCTTGCATGCTCCATTCCGTGTCTGCTTGAGTGGCGCGTGAGATCAGAATCACTTTCCTGATCGTTCGACGCCAAAGCTGTTGCATGGGAGGCAGCGCAGATGAACGCCTACTGGGTGTATGGTGGTGCACCAGAGGGACAGGCTCCGAGATGAGAGGGCTTGGGTCATCCTTCACAACAGGTTCTGTTTTAGTCACCTCAGGCTCCCTAGGCCAGGGGAGGTCAAGGTGTGGAGTTATAAACGCTAGAAAAGCCCTAGCACGAGATAATTGTCCGATACTCCATGAGGCACTGTGCTCAATGTGAGTGGGGAGTACATTCCCTGTTTTTTCACCGAGGATTCTGGCCAGTGTAAACCCTTGGACCCTTTGTTGTCCCTGGAGCCTATATGAAGACCATTTGTCGGCAACTAACAAGAACAATAGTGCTGCCAAACTAAAGGCACTGATAGCCACAAAAATCAGAATAATAATCCAGGTCACACGTGGCTGCAATAAATCAATCAGAATTTTGTTGAGATCGATGGATAATTAGGTTCGAACCTGTGTTGACGCTGCGAAGCAAACCAAGCCGGTAAGAAATGTGACTACTGAGACGAGTAAAAAGAAAGTGGGGCATTGCTGAATCCATAGCCACAGCCAAGACGGGATCTGCATCTCGGGAGCACTACTATAATACCGTCAAACTTTACCTTAGGATAATTATTGGCGGCAACGAACTAGGTGGCGCTCCTCCACATCAGAGCAAGGGAGCTGTTGAGTGCACTGGCTATACTAAACACTAAGGAAGTGAACCATAAACCGAGGACTATTCGAGACAAGATACGCGTGTCTCCATTAGATACAGAATATTGTATCGTTGTAGCGGTAACCGCAGAGAAGAATGTTGCGATGGTAGCAAGGGTGTGAAGACTCGACATGGCGTGTTTCTGCAATAAACGAACATTGGGAACATCTTGTTTCTGCATTAAGACACCATGCCTTTTGAAAGAATGATGAGAGTCCTCACATGCAATGTATTCATTTATATATTGACTGACTTCCTTAAAGCGTTTTCCTAGCTCACTGGATAAGTCATGGATATAGACTTTGACCTCATGGGTATCATAATCGCCTGGAAAGGTCAGCAGCAATATGCAGAACCAGAATAGGGAGACTAACCATCGTATTTCTCGAGGCAGGAGGACCAATACTAAACCAGATTATATGACTTTCACAATGGATAGGAAGAAGTCATACCTTGAGATCAGATTCAAACCATTTCAGCGGTCTTTTTCCAAGGTTGTTAAATTCAGGGAACTGCTCCAATGCAACTCTCAGTTTCTCAACGTTGATCGCCAGGTCCATCAACTGATTGTGAAGGGATTCCATATTAGGTTCACGGGCAGTGACCACACTCGAAGCCGCGGCTGGTGGCCAACGTGGCGAAGACTTGGCTTCTGTCGTGTACAAGTCATCAAATACCTGGGGGACGTCGATGAACTTCACGACTAAAGGAAAGAGATTTCTGGCATTCTCTTGGATAACCCATGACACCAAAGTTAGACAATCGCGCGTCCTTCGTGCGGAATGAGCAATATCGAGGGATGATCCTAGTCCTTGCACAGCATCGTGAAAGTTTTGGAGCTACTACCATCAGCCAAGAACACCAAAATCCTTCGACGAGGCTCACATCGTTCCCAAGGATCTTGGCATGCCTTTGACACCATGAATTGAATAGATGGAACTAGGAAACCATTGACTCAGATGATACTGACCCGTCAAATTCTCGCCAGATATTGCCACCCTGAATTTGAACATGGGGAATACGACGGTGCACACTTGGCTCTAAGCAAATGTGTTAATGACACAGGTTAGGTAATCATAGATATATATTCGCGGTTTATGTACCATGTTCGATGTATTCAGGATGTTCTGGCTCCTCTGGAGAAGAAAATTCATCAACAACAGGTATCACCTTCTCATAGCCGGCGAGCAAACCTTCCATCATCTTGTCCACCACCTCTGGCAAGGTTGTCAGACGCTTACCAGGACTCCCAGAACGACCCAAAAATTTGGGAATTTCGCTACGCACCCCATGT
Source organism: Gomphus bonarii (assembly GCA_003316585.1). NCBI lineage: Eukaryota > Fungi > Basidiomycota > Agaricomycetes > Gomphales > Gomphaceae > Gomphus > Gomphus bonarii. The sequence goes on along the minus strand of QFEC01000289.1, from coordinate 16,481 downwards.
CGGTCTTTTCTACTGTGACTCGCATGGGGTGACAAGGATTCAGATGCGCGAGAAGGAGAGCTCGCAGAAACAGAGAAAAGCCTTTCACTCCAGCGATGACTTGCTGCGAACGGTAACAAAAATTTTATGCCCGGACTAAAAGAATATCAGCAAACGACTCACACGACTTGGATTGGGGTGCAGACATGGCAGTGGTGGTACAGTACAAACCAGTCTCTAGTGGAGCAAACCTAGTTCATCGAAGGGCGCCCGACTATGGGCGCTCTATATCTGCAACAAGCTGTATTGCTTAGAAGGGGAAGTCAAGCTTTCACACGAAAGAAGACAGGCGTGCCGCAGTGCTCGAGTGTATTCATCCGATGCAGCGTCTGTAATCGCGTCCACTGAATCTTCTCTACAGCAAGCTCTGAGACATGTTAAGCTTCTCGCGAAACAGTATGTATGTTGCTGCTTGTCCAACAAACATCAAGTTAGGCCTAAGGCGAGTGTTATTTATAGGATCGACCAGGGCAAACAAAGATCACCACCTGACTTGCTTCTCAACTTCGAATTGGTCCGTCGTAACTGCACTTGCAGAACATTAACGAGATCAACTTCCTCATTTGAAAACATGCCCTCATGGAACCCGGATGCTCCTGTCACCGGCAGCGTCTGAATCACGAATACCTCTATTAGAAGATTGCGATTCGCCCACACACCCCTCACATGTCAAACTTGACTAGTGTGACGAATCTCAGCTCCCAATCAAGAGCGCACTTCCATATTGATCAAGTGGCAGTGAGCGTCAACATGAACACAGCAATGCGAGCCGTCCAAGGAGATATCACGCGATCATTTCTTCCTCAGGCCCTTTATAGGGTCTTGGGTCTTAAGCATTCCCACTGTTACGACTAACGACATTTTCTGTCTACATGCCTTCCCAGTCTCTATCAACCATCATTAACGAACTCAACGCTGAAAATCAGCTGGTCTACCATACTGGTTGGCATTTCAACACTACCATAACTCATTACTCAAGTGTATCCACAGTTGCATCAGCCACGTTTCTAATATGGCATTACTGCCTCAGTTGGCGTCGAGAGGCAAGTTCTCCTCGCATGCCCTCGCATTTCCTCTCACTCCCTCTCTAACCCTGTTTTAAGGTTAAATTTGTTTGGAGGTGGGAGGATTGACAACCGTCACAGGTAGCTAATGACTGTCCTTCACATCGATTAGATCAGGAAAACAATGGACCTTGATCAACGTTTTGTTCTATACCCTTCGTTATCTGAGTCTTGCTATGATTATGTGAGTACCTTACCTGCATACGCTTTTCTCAGCTCCCTATAACATATCGTAGCTCCGATCTGGTGTATGCCACCAATGTGACTGGTCGCATTCCCCTATCCACCTTGAGATGCAACGCTTGGTATTGGTTTATAGCAGTATCGGGAGGCACTCTTATTTATTGCGCCGAAATATTACTCATCTTACGAGGTTTTTTGCTTCTCATCGCTCATGTTGATCAAAATGACTGAAATAGATTTGTTCAGTCTATGCTATTTATGAGAGGAGCCGGCGTATTCTTTACGGCCTGCTCGGACTTCTTAGTTGCCACATGTTGACACAAGCTGTTCTGGTGGGTCTGTTGATGCCATCCGGGGTTGTGGTACCAGCACCTTTCGCGCCAAATGTCCATGTAGACGACTGCCTTGTAACCATCTCCACTGACTTCGCCTTCTTTTGGTGCGTGTCATATGTCCCTGTTTGGCAACCAATCTTAAGAAATTGTCTGTTTTTTTTTTTTGGTTGAAAAGGTTACCTACGATTATTACCGAAACAACCTTATTTTCTTTCGTGGCTGCAAGAGCAATCCAAGCCAAACCCTGGAAAAGAATAAACAACCAGAGTCTACAGGATGTGCTTCTGAGAGACGGTTTCTGGGTCTTCTTATGTATGATTGGTAAGTCTGTTGCTTCTGGTTATCCAGTGATTGGTTTGATCCTGTGTCACCGAAGCCATCTCTGTATGGTCCTTCGTCGGCTTTCGAATCAGCTCTGTCCAGGGAAATATTGCCGCTACGTGAGTATTATCGTACGTTTTGAATGTGCGGTCGTGTTAAATCTGGTTGTTAGCTGGACGTTCACCATGGTGGGGTATTGCGTGAGTTGAATCTTTCATCAGTTCAAACATACCTTTTGAGGTGTACCTTTATATTAGGGGACACAATTGGTATTGAACTTACGTTCCGAAGCAACGAAGGCCTCGACCACGACAACCGATACGCTTTGTGGACCCTCAATCCCCAATGGTTTTGCGGTGGCCGACTTTCCTGATTCTATTGGTCTCCGGACTGGATTGTCTGTAGGAACAAGCTTCTTCACCACGGAGTAACACGAGAGCACGAAGGTCAGCCACCAGCGTATGTATACAAGTAGTACATTAGTGTAATCCACTCCTTTATATATAAACAAACAAGCTAATTGCTATGCCCTACCGGAATTGCCCCCGTAACGAGATCGCTTAGTTCTCGAATAAACTTGATTCCTAATTTACAACGATCAACGAGACTGCTTGCTATAAAGGAGCACGCGTTGTTTACCCTTGACAATTGCAGCATGGAGCTAGACTTGAAAATCCCAGCTCAAACTCTTACAGGTCTCATCCCAACCATGATCGGCTGAACATCCACACCTTAAGTTCAACAATAATGAAAAACCACCATCATTACGCCAATAATTGTTATTATTCATTCCTCCTCGAATCTACCAAAGCCCATAAATCCCCAATCATTACACGTTAACTCCAACGATCGGGGAAAGGAAAGACTCAAAGTCGTGCTCGTTCGTTGGATTACCAGTGATTTTCAACGTACGCAACAAAAGCCGGTATTGGCCGTTAGGGATTGCCGAATTATTGGCAAAGGTGGCAGTGGTGAATGGCACAGTGGTGAATCTTCCACTGGCCTCATCCTTGCATGTTCATCAGTTTCAAAAAAAAAAAAAGCGTTCACGGGGTGTGTAAAGAAGGGTAGTCTCGGACGTACCGGGCCATCTGTGTTGCGAGGCTGGAAGTCAAATTCAGCAAGAGGACCAATGGTTTCCACCGCGCCAAAGCTACCTCCACCTGGGGGATGCGGCGTCCAATCTGACGGAAGGCGCCTGCTTTCCAAATCACGCTTCGGCAGGTTAATGTCAGGTTTAACCAGGTCCATCAAAAGTCTTGGCGTGCCGCTAGCCAGACTAAGAAATTAATGATTTAATGTCAGTGATCTTGTTTTAGATGATCAGACCAATGTCAATTTACCGGTAAACCAACGTCGGAAAGTCGCCATTCACAAAGGTGTAGTTAGTCGGGTTCACTTGCGGACTTCCAGAGGCATCCAGGATTGTTGGCAAAGTGACACCCGGCAGGAAGAATGTGTCCGTCCTGTCAAGCACGGTCATATCTATCAAGGCTGCGGCAAGTCCTTGGTATGCGACGTGCAGAATCTCGCCGTTCACAACGCTCTGGATTTGTATGAACCCAGTATAGACTGGAAAGGTCGTTTTGTCCACACCGGTGGGCGGCGAGATGGTGACTTTTACTTCAGCACTGCCCTGAGGAGGGATTGTCAGGGTTGTACTGCTGAGGCGTACAGTGGCAAAATTCGTTGTCAGCGGAACTGGGCCATCAGACGGGAAAATCGTGCCCTAATGCAATACCAGAATCAACCCAAGAAGAAAAAAACCATGGGATCCTTGATACAACGCACAGGCTGAATTGTCACAGCCGTTCCAGCAGGAACGTGGCTCACTGTATACTTCTGGAGCAGGTTACCAGTGTTCTGTATGGTGATTGTGTGTCTGAACCACGATAAGAAGGGTTCTCTACGGAATTGCACAGCGGACTCACGAGTCAGAAAAGTGTGCGGTGTCGTTCAAAATGAGTTCTCCAGGAGTGACGGATGTGTCGAAGCGGAGGGCGCTAAAAACATTGATGAGACCAGCGCCTTGTTGTGTCAAAGTTTGCAGCGGGTCTGTATCACTCGTTGTTGATCTTATTGGTTGAGCGGTAGTCTCGAAACGAGTCCGCGCCCCACGTGCCACCTCTAGACTTTTTCCCTTTACCTGTAAAAGAAGAGCGGAACTTCCTGCCAGGAACGGAGTAGCCATGCTTGTCTGCATCACCAGGATCGAGGGATCGAAGAATCAGTGAGCATTCACGAGGTCTAACGGTCTAAAACTTACGCCTGAGAGTATTGCAAAGGTGCCAAGAGGTACGGGAAATGTCGAAAGAATATTACCTCCAGGAGCGGCAATAGCGGGTTTACTTCACATCCATAACAAAAATAAAGTTAGCAGTTTCAGTTATGACAATGTTAGGCTCAGAACGTACAAGAAAAAGTCATAAGTAGGTCCAAATGATGAAAATGTGGATACGAGGCCCCCTGTTGGAGCTGGTAGTCCAAACGATCGTCCGCTTTGAGGGAATGCGACTGTGATATTTTTGCCAGCTACGAATTGGCTTACTAAAAATTGGCCATCGGCAGCTTGGATAAGTGCAGTAGTGAAATTTCCAGTAGCGATGCCGGACAAGCCATTTACATTGCTGAGTGGTGATATGACGGTCATATATGAAGGTAAAGTATCCGAGGTCACTTGACTTACTTGTAGATCAAAGATACTTTAGCCCCTTTGTCTGCAATATTCTTCAGCTTTGTGGTCTAGGACATTCTGGTTAATTTGGCGAATGTTGTCAGATTGATCACCTCTCACGAAGGCGCAGGTTCCGCGTCGGATGATGACCAAAAAGCCCGATAAATCTGGAGTATTAGCAGGTAGTGGGTTACAAGCGTCGTCCACTACTGTAGTGTCATTCGAAGTTGCGAAGATTGGCAGAGTGGCTGTCACCGGCAGCGGGAAGAGGCTATTGTAAGGCTGGAAGGTATGCGTCAATCTTTACAACAACAAAGGAAGTCGAACAAAATGCTTTTGAATATTTCTTACAATTGTCGGGTGGGTGGGGTCTGATGTAGTGGCATTTTGGATAGGAATGACGGTGCTGTAATAGACATTTTATGACCTTGGAGCAAAGGATATAAGCATCGCCGTACTTATCCACGCTAGCAACACTGGCAGTTGAGATTTATTAGTGAATTGACAGATCAGTTTTTGAAGGAATTCCTCACGAAATCACATCGATCCCATTCCCTGGAGAACTTGGAAACCAAGATCCGAAAGCACCATCATTTCCTGCAGCAATGGTAACGATTTTCCCGTTGTCTGCGAGACGGCTGGCTACAACGCTAGACATTCCCTCTGTCCAGCCATCAGCTCCTCCAAGCGACAGCGTCAAGATGTCCACTCCGTCAGAAACACCACGTAAGAGCGCAGAAATTATGACTGCAAAATATTATCGACATCAGAGCCAATGAAGATAACATTGCAAAGGACCTACTGTCATCGGGAGTAGAGCCTGCACAACCGAAAACGCGGTAGGAAAACAAGGTGGCATCAAATGCCACACCTGAAATGTTAAAATCATTTCCGGGGTTAGCGCCGATGATTCCCTATAATGAGGCTATGGTTGAATAGGCGCGAAACAGGTAAGACGTCAAATGACGTACCGCGACGTGGGTACCATCTTTAGTGATTATATGAAATTGATATTTGTTATTATGCTGGCGAGATGACGATATACTCACGACCATTGCACCTGTAAGCCACTCATCAGTAACAGTTTGAAATTTTTGAAAACTGTTATTTCTCACTGGTCCAGGGGATCAGGGTCCGGCATGGGGGTGTTAAGCCCTGCAAACAAACAAATTAGAAAGGGTCCAGAAAATAATACGGCTTATGATATAGACGTACCGTTGAATGCATCACCGACAAAATCAAAGCCACCTGCCACCTTCTTTCCTGGTCCAAACCCTCCTCCCAGGAAGGGATTGGTGTAGTCGGTGCCTAACAGGAAGGATAAGTTATCGTGTAAAATAGATGCCAGTGAATGTGGCATACCAGTATCCACGCTGGCCAAGGTTGTTTCAGTTAAAGGACAACTCAAATATGTCGAACACATACATTCCAATCTTGATTCCATCGCCAAAGATGCCTTGTGCGTGCAGCTTGTCCACCCCCTACCAGAGAAGATATGTTCTCTATTACAAATGACAATGTAATCGATCCAACGTACCGTCATGACATGGGTAGACTCCGAATCCTTGGGCACAACAGGGTCATTAGGGCCACTTGGAATAACTTGCATGACGGGTCTAAGAAAGGGGGAGTTAGTACGCCCTTATCAGCGGAATATCTGCCTCACTTTGGAGCAGCGAACTGAACAACCGGGCGAATCGCCTTCACGCCTGGAATTTGTGAGATTTGTGTCAACGTCTACGGGGAAAACCAGCAAGTCGTTTGTAAAAAAAAATGTCTCGGGATTTCATTGGCAAGTTGATTTATCACCTGGTTTCCCTTTTCATCCTCGTGTGAGTGATGCACATTGCTCGTTTCAGGGAATTCTGTGTACTTACCGAAACAGTGATGGCGGCACCAACAAAGACATTTGCGGTGTTGAATTCTCGGTCGACGTTAAAGTTCCCTCCCGTGCGCTTTGTGAGAGAAGAGTAGAAGCTCTCGTGGACCTATATAGAAGCGTTGAGAGAGTACACGTTGAGGGCTTCACAGGAGGGCGTACATTACGTTTGGCGGTCTGAGGGAGGTCAGAGATGTTGTCCAACTCCACGATAAAGCGATTGGGCACGAGACGTGCTGATGTTTCTGACTGAACATTGGACAGGGGAACGGCCGCAAAAGCACCAGACAAAAGGGCGAAGGCAAGCAGCACAAACATTGTTCGCTATGCCCACAAAGAATAGAATGGCTGAACATCGCTACTTAAGAAGCACGACTGAATTCCGCCGATCACTTCCCTTCCCATGGAAAGTCAGATAGGACCGACTATTAATGGCGATCACAGAGTCCGACTATCGCCTGCCATGGAGGGGCAGAAGCAGTAGGGGATAGTAATCGGATATGTCGGGTTATGTACCTAGCCATGCGGTACGTTGTGTCGAGGTAAGTGGAAGCAGAAATGTCTTATAAGGTAAAAAAAACTCATGCGTGTCGTCCTCATTAGGAGCAGTAGCGGTGTTCATCAGAATCATCGAGTCGTGGAAATACATTCTCGACGTGCACTGACTGATCAGAAGTTCATATAACTATTCTGCTTCTGGATCTGGACGTCCCAGATATAATGTTGAAGACGTTCATTACTGGCGCGTGATGCGCGAGATTCTATAGTCCTTTAATTGTCAGACACTAGTAAAATCCGAGAGCCGACAGCATTTTCTGTAATCGTTTATTTCGATGCAGAGTAGCCAGAGGCAGCCCAATGGGGTTCAGAATAACGTACATCGTACGTAATACGGAGCTCGCCTATCAGATAACAGCTGTCCTTGGGTACGTCTAGCGTGAGATATCGCTTAGTTCAATATCCACCGCATGATGCTTTCTACATTGATACGTCTCATGCCTGAACATCAATCGTTGACCATAGTGTAACCGCTCTAATGGTATAAGAACAGAGTCGGCATGAAGCTTGCAGCAAGAAGACGCCCCGACGTTGGTTGTGCAAACCATCGAAATTGGTGGATCGTACCAGGCGAGGCCGATAGTCTGGCTGAATAGTTCTACACAAACTAATTAGCCAGAGAGCAGTGGCAGGGTTCTTCAGAATCGTCGAGTCGTGGAGAATATTCCCAGCGTGTACTGGCTGACTAGAAGTTCACATCACCATTCTGCTTTTGGATATGGACGTCGAAGGTATGTCCAGTGTCGGAGAAGTTAATTACTGGCATGCGGCGCGTGAGATTCTATAGTCCTATACTAATAAAAAATTGAGGGCCAACAGCATTTTCTTCATGTGATCGTTGATTTCGAGCCGAATGGGTTCAGAATAGCTCGCCGGTTAGATGACAGTCATCATTGGGTAGGTCAAGAGCCGTGAGATATTACTTAGTTCAATACCCACGCATAATGCTTTCTACATTGATGTGTCTCATGCCTGAACATCATTCGCTGTCCATAGTGGAGCCGCTCTTAATGGTATAGGAAAGAGTCGGCACGAAGCTTGCAGCAAGAAGCAGCCTCAACGTTGGTTGTGTGCAAGCGACAGATCTTAAATCACTGCTGATGGATCGTCGATGGTAACAGAGGCCGATAGTCTGGCTGAATAGTTCCACGCAAACCAATTAGTTGGATGAGCTTCTGGGGGTCAGTTCGCCAATATCTTCGTTCACAATTGGTCATCTGAAAGACCACCCAAGTCGGGACAATGAATGGAATGATGGAATGGTCATCAGTCTATACTCGTAAATAGATGTGAACCGTACCAGCATCTGAGACCAATGCGAGTGGGGGGATCTAAAGACTTTTATCCTCCCAGTGTCAAGGCTCAGATGGCGGTTGAGCCAATTGAGTGCTGGTATTCGATGCATCGAATTCGTAGCTCCCTTACATATCCATGTCATCCTTAGCATCCGGGTATCTTGTATAAAGATGAGAAAACTGGACTCATGAAACATCTCGCACAATGAAAAATTGACCACCTACTTTGGGTTTCAGTTCAAATATTCTCAGAGTCTACTTGGGGTGAGCATGACATCATACCAAGGTTCAAGTTAGCGAAGAGATGACCAATGGCAATATGTAGGGTCAGAGAAATCAAGCACCTTAATGTGTAAAACTTGCATTCGGCTAAGAAGTATTAAGCGGCGTAATCGACCACCCCGTCAAACTGCTAAAATAGCACTTGTGGAGATAGATTAGTATGCTATATTAAGCATCCACATGCATGCTCCATCTTACATAGGGCTACACCCCAAAAGACTATAATTGGATATTTTAAAAAAAAGCTGCTAAAATAAGCCCAAATTGGGTTTAGTTTGAGTCTTAGTCCGAGTCAAGGAAAATGTCAGGTAGTGGCGAAGGGCTCGCCATGATTTACTGCAGATTGACAGCCTTGGTGGGTGGGTTCACTTGTTGCGATATTTCGTGTTGCGAAAAAGGTCACTGGATAGCTTGCTCTGTTTCAACCACGGTGGTAACTCGGCCTCGGCCTCGGCCTCGGAGCTCCAAGCCTCCCAGGTCTCTGACCAAGAAATCTCGCGGATTCTGTCATGGATCCTCCCCTAGCTCTAATCCTTGTGCGCCATATGCAGCTCAGACGGATGAACTCGAAATGCAGAATTTCGATACAAACCGCATGCAACTCGGATTAGTAGAAGCCAGTTTCCGTTCAAGAGAAATGTAGGGTGCTTCCCTGAGTGTCCCCTGCCTGATGACATTGGCACTGTCTTCGTTCTGTTTGGTACGGATGCAATGTGAAGGCGAATAGTCTGCGAAACGGAAGATGGTCGGATTCGAGGGATGGGGTACACATCGTGAACTGAGTGGTGGTGAGCTGCGGGAAGGCAGGGTTGCAAATGAAACAAGCAGATTCAATTGATTGTTGCCCTGCTGAGGGATGGATTAGTACTGTGGCAAATGGAGTGCTGTGTCAGACTGTAAGCGATTTTGTAAGAGGTTATATTGCGGATTACGAGGAAGGCGCGGAAACAGATCACGGGACAACAGCTTTGCTGTGTAATGCACCCACGCTCGCGTAATCGTGGATGGCCGGGGGTTAGACATTATCTGATACCGGTAGATGGGATTGCCAATTGAGGTAGCCAGCAGAGCCAGAAAGGGTGAATAGACTATTAGAACGGTGTGTGCCTAGGCAACACTGCTTCAGTAAGTTACTCACTAAGCAGCGTGGCGTAGGCGCCCGGTGGTCTGGCGAGCCGAGAGCAAGAGCTGCACAGTTCTCATGGTATAAATGCACAACACAACGTCACAGTTTTGCCCCAACTCATCCCACCTACAAAGCTCTACTGTCTTAGTATCTTAACAACATGCCTTCTATCGTCGAACCCCCCGTCACACCTCCAGTTGGCCCAATTCCCCATGTCGAAATCAGCGAGAGCGACCTTGCCATTCTCGACGAAATAATAGCACCACACAGCGAACCTTTCTCCGGTGCGCCTCCCAAGGCTGAAAGCTGGAGCCGCAGAGATGCTCCTCTCGATCCTCTCTTGTTCGCGGCGGCAGCTGCTTCAGGCCCGCATGTCACCCGGCACCATTACCACCACGATTTTTTCCCCACCGCGACGGGACTGGGCGAACAAGAGGACGGGTCGCAGTGGGAGGACCAAAAGAAAGGTCGTCCAGTGTACGTGAGCAAGCAGGCGCCCCGAAGCCAGCGTCTGGGCGAGAGAAAGTTAAGCAGCGCCGAACTGTCTGATACACCTGGACTACAGTCCCCTGCCGCATCTGACTCTGGTGATGAACTAGAGCTTCAACCGGAGGCGAAGCCATATGCCGTCAACTTCACCCCCCCTCCTTTCGACTCCTCCAACCCAGAGGTGCAAGTTCAGTGTCTGTCCCGTGCTCGCATACCCACTCCACACGGTCCTGCATTCCTCCACCTGTACCGCAACAATAGGGACAACAAGGAGCATCTTGCTGTTGTCCTCGACCCCGCTCAACTCGAAGGTCAGAGCCACAGTCTTGTGTCCCCGATCCGGAGCCGGAGCCTTGACGCCGCATGGAGTTCCGAAGAGACTGAAACAGACCGGATTGTACGTGGAGCCTACATTGGCAGACTCACTCCGACGATTCGCATACCCTCTTCCGCCTCCCCCGAACAACACGAATTTGCCGCTCATACCACCGTCCCTGCACCATTGGTGCGGATCCACAGCGAATGTTTCACCGGCGAGACTATAGGCAGCATGCGTTGTGACTGCGGCGAGCAACTCGATGAGGCCATGCGTCAGATCTCACTTCCCCTTCCCGTTGCCGGCTTAGGGAACACCACCGTCCCCGGACGCGGCGTCGTCGTATATATGCGCCAGGAGGGTCGTGGAATCGGCTTGCTGTCCAAGCTGCGGGCATACAACCTGCAAGACATGGGTCATGATACCGTGACGGCCAACTTGATGCTCGGACACGGCGCAGACGAACGCGGATACGAAATCGCAGGTGCCATCTTGAGCGACCTCGGCTTGGACGGCGAGAATGGGGTGAGGTTATTGACCAACAACCCCGATAAGGTGCGCGCCTTGCAGGATGAGGGCGTGAACATTGTTGAGCGCGTCGAAATGGTCCCTCGGAGCTGGCAATGCCAGCAACACGACCATGTCCATGTGGAGGACGGCACGGATGCACGCGCAGCGGGTGTAACACTTATCGGTTCAGGGGCAGCTCACGGAGAAGAGTTGGAGAAATATTTGAGGACCAAGATCAATCGTATGGGGCACATGCTGACGGTTCCACCACCTTCAGCGCATTGATTTATACCTCGGCATTTATTATATTTACCTCTTTATATCGTTCTCACTCCAAAACATCCAATATAGAGACATTATATGGAAAGCTCAGGATACTACAAATATATATATTTGCTTGCTTGAAGTAAAATCGGCTCATCATTAAGAAAGTCAGAAAAATACCTATTCTCCTTGGCAAATTTACTGCCCCTTAATTCTTATTTTAGCATTTGAAGTCGTTCTAAGTTTAAATTAAGCGGATTAAGTTGCAACTTAAGCAAATTTGCCACAGTGGGTCTTCGACTTATTTTTGACTTATTTGTACTTATTCAGCGATAACCCTAAGTACAAATTAAGAACTTCTCCGGTTTCCCTGATGCGTGTACGTGACTGCTTGCATCACGTGTTATGGCGCGCAAGAATTGGGAAGATGTCTTCGAATTCCACTTTGGACACGAGACCTAGTGCATCCTATTACCCGAGGGAATATGATCAACAATAGCATATCTCTCGACCATGACCATCATCACGCACTGCAACACTCACGGTAGACCTCTTTGTGTTTCTCACAATCCAACTATGTTTTAACATATCCGATATGAAGATGTCAGGTTTCCGACAAATCTCCAGGGCGACGGAACGGACGCAATGTGAATTCTCCACTTCCATAGACATCCCATTTTTGGTTTCTTGACATTTACGACAGGAATACCGAGTGTGACTATTCCTCCGCATATGTTGTCCTCAAGACATCGGATGCCACATTGACCGGATACGGTCAAACATTCACCATCGGTGAGTTTCGTCTACGCTCAATGGGACCTTTCCCTCACTCCGTTTCTCGAATTAGGACGAGGAAATGATATTGTAAGCACCTTTGCTGGTTGCTCGTGTTCTTTCCTCCGGGATGACACTCTTCATAAGGTTTGCATTGCGATTCAAGCAGTAGCGAAGCGTGTGATAGGCAAGGACCTTGAGCATATGTTCTCCAATATGGGCAAGACATGGGACGACCTTGTCGGTGACCCACAGCTGCGCTGGTCAGTTGGTTTTCTCCGAAGGCTACAATAGTAGCATGGCTTAGTATAAGCATATCTTGAGGATTGGCCCTGAGAAAGGTGTCATAGCTCTCGCGACGGCAGCAGTTAACAACGCAATATGGGATCTTTACGCAAAGTCAAGAAAGAAGCCCCTCTGGAAGCTAATTGTTGATATGAGTTCCGTAAGCGATTTCTTCAGACTGTTCATGCCTGATATTAAGTCGGGTCTCTTAGGAGGAGTTGGTAAAATCGACCACTTTTAGGTGTGGGATCTGCTTCAGGCTCACTGGGGTGGTGTTGATTGTATTTGCTATGGGTTAGGTACATAACAGACGCTATCACGCCGACTGAAGCTCTGGATTTGCTTAAGTCGAGAGCTTCCGGAAAACCCGAGCGGGAGAAGATCGCTCGCGAAAAAGGGTATGCTACTCGGTTCTATTGTGATAGCAACCAAGATCTGAATTTACCTTTGTGTTGGTATAGTTATCCGGCATATGTAACATCTGCTGGCTGGCTTGGTACGTTTAAACATATTCATGCAGTCAATTATTGTATTCATCCGGATTTGGATGGCAGGCTACGACGATGAAAAGGTGGCCAGACTGACTCGAGAGGCCATTGCTAGGGGGTTTACTCATTTCAAGGTGGGTGTATTATTCTGGTTGTTATGCTTCCGATACGATTGTGGTGCCGGTAGATGAAAGTTGGCGCGTCCCTTGAGTCGGATCTGCGCCGTTCGAAGATCATGCGATCAGTCATCGACGATCCTACTAATTTTTCACCCAATTACGCTCCTCCGACCCCTGAGAGGCTCGTTGGAAAGAATGCTGGACCGATGGGTACAGTGATTATGTTTGATGCTAACCAGGTGAAACGCGCTTGCAGGAATTTAATAACAATGCAGTCGTTGATCCCAAAATCATGAGACTATAGGTATGGGACGTGCAGCAATCTATCGATTATGTCACTGCTTTAAAGGAAGCTAAACCTTGGTAATCTTTCCTCCACTTTCCCTATCTCAAGCTTGACGGGGACTCGTAGGTTCATCGAAGAACCCACGGCTCCCGACGACATTCTGGGACATGCAACGATTAGGAAGGCCCTTAAGCCACATGGAATTGGTGTCGCAACTGGGGAGCACGCACACAACCGCATTGTCTTCAAGCAACTTCTTCAAGCAGAGGCAATAGACGTCTGTCAGATAGATTCTTGCAGACTCTCGGGTGTGACAGAAGTCCTTAGTGTTATGTTAATGGCAGCAAAGTGCGTAGAGTAGGATATTCATGAGAAGATTAACACATAACATGCCGTTTTACAGGTTTGGTATTCCTGTTTGTCCCCATGCTGGAGGAGTAGGACTATGCCAGTACACGATTCACCTGAGGCACGGATTTACTCGCACGATATTCAAGTTGGCTGATGTTCACGAATAATTTTTTCAAGTTTGATCGATTATATTGCCGTCTCCGGATCCATTGAGAGGAACGTGCTCGAGTTCGTACCTTGCCCTTCTAGCTTTTCTAAAGTAGCCTTGTCTTATGGTCCTTTATTGTAGGGTACATCCGAAGTTGCCCATGGCATTTTCATAGCTACTGATGACTTTGCAGTTCGCCGATCACTTGCACGAGAATTTTGTTTACCCGGTTTCTCTGAGCCCTCAGGGATGCTACAACGTTCCAAATCACCCGAGCGAAGGATACAGGTGATGTGATTTCCTCAAATTTCAGAGTCATGACGTATCTAATTTATATTCCACATAGCATCGAACTACACCAGGAAAGCATCAAGACATACGAATGGCCAAATGGGACCTATTGGGCGTCTCTTTGAATCTAAAGACTTTTTAGCCTGCTCTTCTGTCCAATTGTACATAATTGAAGACTTTGCAAATTCTTGTGTAGTACTAAGAATTGATATAATTACTCCGACGCCAGCGCTAGTCTAGTCGCTTTGCACCTTGTATTTCATGTACGATCCTTTAAACTCTGGATTTTCCTCCGAACCCTCAGATAATCCTCCATGGCCTACTACACCCCACTCTCCGAATGATCTACACCCGACACTTGTCAAACCAGCCTCGCCAATATCGCCAAGTTCCTCCACAGGTCCGTACGGACGAGAACCGCAAATATACGGCCAGTTAGAGCCTAGACTTATCTCCCCGACGTTGAACAAGGCCACGAACGGCACAAAGTTTGAACGAAGCGAGCCGTATCTCAGAGTGCGGATCACGGGCCTGGACAGAAACAGGAGGGACATTCTTGTCAGGTTCGATGCACAGGTGAGGGGGATTTCCATAGCACCGCGCGCGGTGCCTTTTCACGGGAATGCCGGAGAGTGGGGGGGGACTTACACATTGTACCTTTAGACGAACCTGTCCAACTTCACCGGTCAAACGTACCGCAACGTTTCGCGGTCCTACTTTGAATTCCAGCAGTTCGCAGAACAGATTATATACAGTAACCCACAGACGATTATTCCCGCGCTCCCTCTTGCTCAGACCTCTGCGCCTTCGGACGAAGAGGGTGTGTAATACCTTGCAAAGATCTATTTTGCAAACTATTTTTATTTATTCAATTTAATTTAATTTTTTCATAGATGACCGACTGGTGAAGGTCATGTTGCAGCGGTGGTTGACGCGGATTTGTGAAGACCCGATTCTGTTGCAGGATGAAGAGGTCCGTTCGTTCATCGACAGTGATTTTGGCGTGCGTGTTTCCATCCCCATTTGTCTCGCGATGTCTGATGTCCGATCATCATGTTTGCAGTACCAACCAACTATTCGTGCAAGACGGAAAACTAACTCCACCTTCAGTCTCATCAAGCGTGGTGTTCCCGATGAAGATGAAGAGCTTCAGAGAGCCCGCTTCGAGCTCACCCGTCTTGAGACCCAATACTTTGACTGCGCAAAATCGGTGGACAGGCTGGCGAGGGCGCGTAAAGGCAAGTTGTTATTAGGCGCCTACCGAAAAGAACGAATTGCGAAGGTTTTCATATAATTGTCTATTATCCTACAGCACTCGCTTTGGCGCACTCTGAGATGGGGAACAAACTGGTGAACGTGGCGGTGACCGAGGCCCATCCTCCGCTGGCAAATGCTATAAAGAAGTTTGGTCGGACTTGCCATAGTCTTTCGGATCTCGACCAGGCACAGGTGTGTTTGATTGAACGGTGTATATGTCATTGATGTTGCTGCTCACTGTTGCTTAAGGCTATCAGTGAATGTGTCATTCTGGCGGATTCGCTGGGCTACCAAGGCTTGAACGCCAAGTCAGCCAAGGTGACATTTATGTACCGATTGTCCTATTGTAGATCCTGACATTGTCATTCACGTGAAGGAAACCCTTCAGCAACGTACGTCAGTTTTGGAGGAGCACCAGGCGGCCGTGAAGACTACGATAGCCAAACGGCGACACATTGAGCGATTGAAGGCCAGCTCGAATATTCGACCAGACAGGGTTGATGAAGCTCTGGAAGAGATGGCGGAGGTGATCACTCTACTAGCCCAAACGTTGCTGCTGCTCCGCTGATCACGTTTCGTCAGGCCAACAAGTATGAACAGTTACTCGCCAAAAGGGTGGACGGTATATCCCAGAATCTTCACCGAGCATTGCATAGACACTCCCATATCTCGCAGGAGGACATAACATTGGCTCTAGTGGAGCATGCGCGGTCAACCCTCATGTATGAGAAGCAGCTATTGCGAGAACTGGAGTCTCTTCGACCGGATTTCAACAATGCGGCCAGGAAAGCATCAGCGCCTATTCGACCTTCTCCATTGATTACAGCGAGAGCCACCACACCGCCTCCAATACAACCCACAGCACCTCAAACACCACCGTCGGATCCCATTCGATCATCGACGGTTGCCGGGCCCCTTGATCCCGCCGTGCCTAGCCCTAGCGCTGGTCCACCAATATCCCGACCACCACCGCCACTCAGTCCTGAACGCATCGACGGGACAAAGTCGATGTTCATCACACCGTCGACTGACCCGCTACTTTCCGCCGGTCAGACACAGACACTCGGGCGTTCGACGACGTCTGGATCGCTGTCGAATGGGGCGGCGAATGCGAATGCGAATGTGCAGAACGGACATTATCATCCTC
>QFEC01000281.1:0-11729 GCA_003316585.1 Gomphus bonarii | reverse complement strand
TGAGTTGCTTTTGCCGAGACTGAAGCTACCTATAGCTGCTGCTTGTGACACGACCCCTGGTCCTATTAGGTGAAGCTTTCCTAATGTAAGGGCAACCCCTGTTGCACCTACGGAGCATCACGCAGTGCTAGCAAGGGGGGAATCCTAAGTGTTATCATCCTATGTACAGCAAAGGGGTCTCACCTAGCAAGGGGGGAATCCTAAGAGGAAAGCTTAGGATCCCTTGCTAGTGAGCCATTAGATCTATATACCGCTGGTCCGTGCTCTACTTCCTTAGCATACCTTACCCCTCTCTTGGGCCCAAAGGTATGCATACCTGTCTATAAATACCAAGCGTCTCAGGAGCCAATCTCCCAGGACCTGAACCGAGGTTCTCCTTCAGCCTAAGTGTCTTGGCCTTGGGTCAAGTGGGTTTCTTCCCAGCCCTTCTCAGTCATTGGCTTCCCACCTCGGTTCTCGGCTTCTAGCTTAGAAACTTTGTGGGTAAGTGCCAAGCTGTTTCTCAGGCCTGAGGGTGCCGAAGGTTCGGAAGGTCCTGCTGAAGACCTCGGGTTGCTCAGTCCTTTCTGGGCTGAGCTGTGTTTGTTTTGGCTCGGGGCTTGAAACGGGTCGTCCCCCGACAAGCTCTATATGTACTTATTACTAGTAACTCTTGTATAAACTGAGGATCACCACCACACCAGGTGGAGAACACCCTTATCAGTTCATTAATATTGGAGTATCTTGTTGTTGTGACCTTGTCAATAGTATTGCCCTCACAAAAAGGCAATACTGTTTCAAACACAGGTTCTAACAAATGATACTAAAACTGCACCAAAAGTTCCATACCAAGGCTTATCTATAGGCTAAGGTTGGAAGCCAAGAAGGAAAAGGCCTGAAGCAGAAGTAAGAAAATGAGTTTAAGAAGTGTCAGGGGACAGCCTCTTATTTCTTTTATTTCCTTATTATCCCCTCAGTCTCTACTTCTGTCTCTATCCCATCAGCTGGTTATCATTTAGTTAGTTTTGTTTAGATTCAGACATCTAGTAGAATAGGCACCAGGTACTGTATAGCTGCTTAGTCAGAGGGGTCCTCCAGTTCTTTCTCTTCTGGACCCCCCTCACTAGTGTCTGATAAGCTATAGGCTCCTTTGTCAGTACCAGCTGAGGTTGCCCTTATAAGAAAGATGAATTAGTCATTTTCATAGAAGATAAAACCATATATTTATTTATTTATGTGAACATCTGATTTTGTGGATATCACAGATGTCCCACAGATTTCAAAAACATGACTTGGAGCAAGTAGAGATAGTGGTGCTAGCTGAATCTACTACCCTAACAGGCCAAAGCTCATCAATCACCGTGAAATCAATGGTTGGGAAATGATTACTACAGATGGACACAAACTCAAAGACTTAGGCATAGGAGAGATATGGATAGACCTACAGTGACTCAAAAAATTGTCCCAATGTATTGCACTTTCTGCTTCATGGTCACATAGCATCACAACAAGACCAAACAGAGCCAATATGTTGGTGTATATAAGAGAGGTCATGTTAAGGGCTACATGTGAAATCAAGAAATATGTAATTTGATGATGTTTCCATGGAGATGTCTTATTTGCTCATAAAAAGGATGGCACTCTTTGACTCTGCATTAATTTTTGAGGACTCAACAAGATTACAAAGAAGAATCACTACCTGCTCCCCAGAGTAACCACCGTCCTTGAAAGTCCTCATAAGGCTTGGATATTCACTAAAATTGACCTCCAACACCTCATTTGAATCTGTGAAGGTGACAAATGGAACACCACTTCCAGAACCAGATATGGATCATTCAAATGGTACATGATGCCCTTCAGACTCACCAACTTCCCTGAAGCATTCCAACACTTCATGAACAATGTTTTCTCCAATCTCCTTGACATCTCAGTCCTGATTTATTTGGATGACATCCTCATATACTCCAATGATCTAGACCAACACAGAGGACATGTTCAAGACATACTATGGCAACTCCAGATAAACCACATGTATGTATGCACAGACAAGTGCTTCTTCCACATTGACACCATTGAATACTTCAGATACATCCACTCACCTAATGGCCTCACCATGGCTGACAACAAGGTCAAAGTCATTCAGGAATGGCCTGAACCATGAAAAGTCAAAGATGTGCAGTCCTTCCTTGGATTTGCAAACTTCTATTGCCACCTCATATTAAATTACTCCAATATTACCATTCCACTAACCCATTTTCCCTGCAAGGACACTCCAGGGTTTTTACTGATGCATGCCAGAACTCCTTCAAAACCTTGAAAAAGGCCTTCACCACTGCTCCTGTGCTCACCTATTGGGTCCCTGGGTCACCCTTGATCATTGACACTGACATGTCTGACTATGCACTCACCACCATACTGTCAACAATATCTCTGATAGACAACAACATCCACCCAATTGCCTTCCACTTTTAGACCTTCACTCCTCCAGAGTTAAACTATGACATCCACAACAAGGAGCTGCTAGCAATTTTCAAAGTGTTCAAATGCTGGTGTCACTACCTTGAAGGCTCCTTGGAAGCAATCAATGTCATTACTGACCACAAAATCTGGAATATTTTTCCACAACCAAACTCCTCACTCAACATCAAGTCCAATGGTCAGAATATCTTTCTCAATTCAACCTCATCATCTGTTTTCATCCTGGTTGACTTGGAGCAAAACCTGACACTCTGACAAGATGATGGGATGTCTACCCTAAAGAGGGAGGAAGTGACTATGCAAGCAACATCCCTCTGTTTCCCAGTCCTCTGTGTCACTATGGTCAGTCATGGACATTGACAAATTACACTCAGACATCAAACAATCTCTTTGATCTGACCCCCTGGCATCCACCCATCTTGATAATTCCACAGAATGCTGGTCCATAGATCCTGAAGGATTCCTCCTCTTGGACAAACATGATCATCCCATCTCTGGACATTTGGACAGAACCACACCTTCAAACTCATATGTAGAGATTACATCTGGCCCAAGCTCTACAGCTCCAATAAGTCTTATATTAAGTCTTGTACTACCTACATATGCTCTAAATCACAGAGACATCACCCCTACAGACTACTCAAGCAACTCTCTATCCTAAAACATCCTTGGAACCCTATCTCCATGGATTCTATCAAAAAAACTTTCACCATCTTCTGGATATGACACCATTCTCATTATCATCAACAGACTCAACAAGCAAACTCCCTTCATCCTATCAAAGTATGATTTGCTGAACCTCAGTTCACTCAGTTGTACCAACCAAAGTCCACACATATCATACAACAAGTCATAAACTCACAAGTCATACATCTATGCTCAGTTCAGCTTGGTACATTCCACTTCTTCATATTCCTTTTATATTCATTCACTTTGCTTTGGTACCCCTTGGTACATATACAGGCATGTATGCCCACCCCCTATGTTTTACTTATTTTAGTATCCATTTCTTACAGTCTAGTTTCCATGCCTTATGCAAACCTGTTGCATACTTTATGGCAACTCTTTTCCTATATAAGTAGTTATTTCCATGTATGTATTCTCCATTCAGATTATTGACTAAGTTAGGCATACACTCCCAAGTCTCTAAGTCCATCATCCAATGTTTGGTACTGACAATCTTGGGATCCTACTGAACATCCTTCCAAAATCCAGTGGCAGATACAGGTAGATAGGTGCAATTCAAGCATGTTGAAGTCAATGCCACATCCATCTTGGCTCATTGGACTGAGCCAAACCACCCAAACCAAGGGTGTCTGCGCATGCACTTAACATATCCCCACTGTTGACACAATCAATGCTCCAATACTTGCAAAGCTCTTTGTACTTCACATGTTTTCCAAACATGGAGTCCCATTCCAAATCACCTCAGACTGTGGCACAGAATTTGTGTCATCCTTCTTTCAATCTCTTGGCCTAGCCTTCAACATGAAGCTCCACTTCACCTCCAGATATCACCCTGAGGGCAACAGACAATATATTCAACAAATTTGATCCTATAATCAAAACTACACAAACTGCCTCCTGTTGTAGAGAGTGATTATACTAGATGACTTCTGAGGTAGTATGGAATTTATCTGTCATATCAAACAACTCTCTTTGTGGTGGAACAACTACTAAAAGATATCTTGATTTGAAGTTATTCTGGCTTAGCCTGCCAATCTGCCACTTTGTTAATTCTGAAGGCTTCTTGGCTGTTGAGGTCAAACCTGGGATACAGAGTCAAAAGGATTTGGCTTCAACTTATGTGTTGCACCCTCTCATGTTATCTTGCCCTTGATTTCAGGGGTGGTCATGGAGGTGTTGCAGAGAGAGGTTACAGAGAGAGTTTACAGAGGTATTAAGAGGAAGACTAAATTAATATTGAAACTGTGAGGGCAACACTATTGACAAGGTCACAACAACAAGATACTCCAATGTTTAGTGAGCTGATAAGGGTAATTTCCACCTGGTGTAGCGGTAATCCTCAGAGATCAAGCTGAGGGGTAACCGTTACACCAGTCACACTTATATACCCTAGTGGAAAGTCACAGAAGGTCATGGAAGGTGACGGAAGGTTCTGGAAGATTCTAGAAGGTGATAGAAAGTGGTAGAAGGTCCCGGAAAGTTGTAGAAAATGATGGAAAAGTATGGAAAGTTCTGGAAGGTGGTGGAAAGTTATAGAAGAACATAAACAGGAAACAACAACAGACAGCGATCTCCAACTGAACCCTGACAGAAACTAGTGAACTAGCTATGAAGAAATGTAGGTTTATATACATTCAGAGGCCTTGTATCAAATTTGAAAAGGGTTGCCCAAATGCAGAAGTGATACTACAGTGACTCACAAAACCAGTCCAATGTTTGGCACTTTTCACTTGCTCCGAATTTTATGAATCAAATAAAAATTTATAAAATCTGAGAATATTCTCACAGATACCCCTACATCTCAGCTTTCGATTGGTCTCCTCATGTTTATGTAATAATTTTATTGGTTGCAGATATTGCAATTTTTTGACACTGACTCATTGGACCAGTTTTGTTGCCTTCAAATGTGTGATTACAATCAGAGGTATAGTTAAGTTTGTATGGTCACATGACTTGTGTTGGAGTTATAATTGGTTCATGTGATCACAAATAGTTCAACATTGAACAAATAGACTGTAACAATCTTCTTCAACAAACCATGAAATCCCTCTCTCCTGTTCAAGTTGACTATATCCTTTCTCAGCTTGATGCTGGCCATTCCACTTCCCATATTCAACTCTCTACTGGTGTAGGCCATGCCACCATCTGCAGACTTCACTCTAAGCACTGCCCTGACCTCCCAAAAGCTGTTGGAGGACGCCCATCCAAGCTTTCTCCTGCTAATATTCGACATGCTGTCTACCTTATCAGCTCTCAAAATGCTCAAAATGCAGTACAAGTTAGCAGGACCCTTCAGGATATCATCAATGCACCTCTCTCCACTCAAACTGTGTGCAGGAAGCTGAAAGAAGCTGGATTAAAGGCTGTGGTGAAGAAGAAACGGCTTATACTCTCCCAGAGACACAGGAAGGAGAGGTTAGATTTTGCTGTTGCTCACCAGCATTGGACTGTAGAGGACTGGAAGAGGGTTGTGTGGTCATATGAGACAAAGGTCAATAGGCTAGGGTCAGATGGCAAGAAATCAGCTTGGAAGAAGGCAGGAGAGGGACTGAGTAATAGGCTGGTTGAGGGAACATTAAAATTTGGTGGAGGTTCTGTGATGGTTTGAGGGTGTATGACATGGGATGGGCCAGGATATGCTGTCAAGATTGATGGGAGGATGGATGGGGATCTCTATGTCCAGATTTTGGAGGAGGATCTTCAGTCCAGTCTGGAGCACTATGGTAAAACTTCTGCTGACATTATTTTTCAACAGGATAATGATCCAAAGCATACCTGCAAAAAGGCCAAGGAATGGTTTGCAAACAACCATATTAGGTTCTTTCATAACCAGCACAGTCTCCAGATCTTAATCCAATTGAGCATCTGTGGAGTCATCTGAAGAGGAAACTTGGAGAGTACAATCAGCCACCAGGAGGGATGATAGAGTTTGGGACAAGATAGAGCCTTCAGTGCATCAGGGATTGATTGAGAGTATGACTAGGAGGGTTTTAGCTGTGCTGAAGGCAAAGGGGGGATATACCAAATATCAATTATAATGAGTTTTTGATCATCTAGACAAGAGCAACACCAATGAGTCATTGTCAAAAATTTGCAATATCTGCAACCAATAAAATTATTACATAAACATGAGGAGACCAATTGAAAGCTGAGATGCAGGGGTATCTGTGAGAATATTCCCAGATTTTATAAATTTTTATTTGGTTCATAAAATTCAGAGCAAGTGAAAAGTGCCAAACATTGGACTGGTTTTGTGAGTCATTGTACATTAGATTATGAAGATACTACAAAGAGAAAGTGCATCATGTGTAACAATAGAACATACTAGAAGATGATGTAAGGAATGATGGAGGTGGTGACATGGAGTTCCATATGTCAGGGTGTGATGTATATAAACCTCCATACTTTTGTAGCTAGTTCACTAGTTTGAATATTGATTCAGTCTCCCTCTTGTAACCTCTGAACCACTCCATAACCCCTCTCACAAATTAGAGACAAGATGACATGAGAGGGCATAACATACAAGTTGAAGCCAAGTCCCTTGACTCCATACCCTCACAACAACCTCAGTTTGATTTCAATAGCTTGTGTAATTAAGAGTTGTGGGGTGATGTGATGGTTCCTGAGTGGAGGTACGAGATGTATTTCTTAGATGTCGTGTTTGTCTATGGGTGTATGCTATTTCTATAGTCTGTAATCGCCAGATATGTCCTCCTTAGTGCAAAGCAGCACTTTAACGCTCATTCTGGGAATTCAGCTCAGTAAATCACTGAGGCCCATAAAATCAATCTATAATCGTATAGGGTTTCTATACCTCTGAAAACGTGTGAGAAATGTTTCTGAATGCTAATAGTACTTCTCTGAATTTCTTCAGGTCTTGAACGACGAGCCTAAGTCAGGAATCGCGATATTATTCTGTGCGAAGCGCCAATAGTGGCAAGGAGTGATCAGGCAGTTAGGGCAAGAAAAACTACTCTTTGTATCAGGTAACTAGTATCACTTTATACATTGTTGCATTTTCGACATGTGTGTGAGTGAAGAAAATAAACGACCTCTTTGGGATAGGCGTGGCAATCCTCTGTGTCGTACGTGTTGCCGTGTCACGTGTATGTAGGCTATTTCTGTTTTGTGGCCCTTGAAAATGATATGTCCTTCTTTTCTATTTATGGTTTGACCTCCTCCTTCTTCCTCTTGAGTCCTGATCGTGTATGGGTCCCTTGACGATGAATACAATACCGGTAGGTACATATATGCGTGATTTTCTTCTCCTCTTGCTCCTGAGCTGTCTGGACTCTGTCCATTTCATTTCCGACCTTCTTCTTGATTATTTTCTTTGATTCCGCTCTCTCCATATTCTAGGGTCAGCCTGATATTTTCTCCCCATCTTTTCCGCTCCCTAGCCACCTGGGTGCCTCTTACCCTGGGGGCAAAATCCTGTAGCTGCATACTATCTAAAATTGCCTGTAGCTATGGAAAGTGATCTAAAGTGTTCGCTTTTTTGTACATGTCTTTGGAGTCCTATTCTAGTTTGTTCTGAGATGCATATATCTAGTCTGTGAGCCTGTGTTCTTTAGCTATTTTACTTTTGTGTGTTCTATCTATTTTCTGGTATTTCTGTGTGATGAGTCCTTATTTACAACAGCTTGGACCCCATAAGAATACCTTCAGACATTACATTTATTACCTTAGACTCAACACATTGGGATTATTCTACTTCAGACCTGAGGGAGAAAAAGGAAATTTATCCACTCTGAGATAGAAGTGGTGGACTTCCATATCCATGTGTGATGGGTAACCTTATATAGACTGCCAGGATCATTGGAAATCTACTATTTGTTGAATGTTCAATTTTTCTTATCTTTTTTTTTCTATTCTCTTGCATTTTTCTGAGTCTTCTCATAATTAATATGGGCTATGCAAGTCCAATAGTAGTAGGAAGCTCTAGTAATTGGATATATGTGCACATTTGTCTTCTCTCTTTGTGCCTTCCAACTCCTGTCCCTTATGGTACTCATATACATACAATTTTTGACCCTTCTCCTCTTTCCTCCTGTCCTTTATCACTCCAATGGTATCCTCTGTGCAATCTTTCTCCCTTTCTCCCTCTGTTACCTAGGTGCTTGTTCACTAGAACAGGTGACACATACCCAAAATACAAGTAATATATATATAAACATGGAATCACATGAGAATAATGTGGTCTCTTCTGCTAATCCTTTCTTCTTTTATGTATTCTTATTTCCCATGCATATATCCATTGATTTATCTACTTTTAGTTTTCCTCTGACTTTTGCTATCTTCCTACAAACTAAAACAATAAGAAATGTGGATCTGATGTGTTCATAACACCTCAAAACAGCTAAAGAAGCCACTGATGAAAAAAAGAGGGTGGTAGAAAATATAATAGCATAAAAAGAATGAAGTGGCAAGTAGGAAAGAAATGGCACTGAAGAGATTGTTGAAGGTCTTGAAAGATGCCTCTCGCATGTACTCCCCTATGGTGTTGCAAGTGCTCCTCCCAGTGAATCCCTCAAATGTGCAGGAAATTGAATCTTGGACAAGGAATATTACATCTCCAGCCTCATAGGGTAGGTGAGTGAGCGGTTTGTTTCACCAGGGTATGGAGAAGATGGGTTTGGGTGGAGCTGGGAGTTCAAAGAATCTCTCAATTTGTCTAATGTCCTTTGGGTCAATAGGCCAGTGCAATGATATAGGGTAAGATTCAAGTGGCATAAGACTCTGTTGGCTGGATTGGCTGGTCATGTTGTAGTGAAGAGGTTGCTTGTTATTGAGTGGGTGGGGGAGGATGAATAATAGATGTTATATAAGTGTTGAATGGAATGAGACATAAATGAAGAGAATTAAATGTCAGTTGAAATGTCGCTAATTTTTTGGGGTTAGAGTGTCATGTGTTAGGTTCCTTCCTTTTGTCCAATTGAAGAGGTGTCACTTGGGAGTTTCCGTGAAGTTTTCTAGAGTTCAAAAGGGGAGGGTGGCATATAGAGTAGCTGATATGCATTGTGGGGCTTTGGGGTTTTGTTGGTGAAATTCCTTGACAAGTCACTTTGCTCCAGAAACATCCTTCACAGGTAGCCAGGAATCATCTGCAGTTCCATAACCTGTTAGATCCTAGGATCCCTCTGACAAATCTCCGCCCCTAGCGCCTATTTTTCATTCATCTCCACACTCCTCCAGATCGATCTCAGCCCTCTAGACAGATCTCTATCCTCTGTCATACTCCATGCCATGGACAATCCCCACGTGACCTCTGCATACTCCGTACTCCGTCTCCATCTTTTCTCCCACATAATCAATCCGATACATGGACCTCCACATCACTCCTTCTATTACCTTCCATGTCATCTTCTAGTATGTTCTATAGTTCCACATGACTCCATCTCTCGTTTAGCATCCCTGCATCCTAGTATAGTAGCTCCTCCGCATTCGGACGACCCTGCTCCATATTAATCTCATGCTCCAAATGTATTTAAACCTCCATGTATTTGTAGCTAGTTCCCTAGTTCGAATATTGATTTAGTCTTACCTTGTTACCTCCATCCTCACTCCACAACTCCACTCCGCAACTCCGTAAATTCAAGGACAAGACAATGTAAGAGGGTGCAACACATAAGTTGAAGCCAAGTCCTCTCGACTCCGCACCTGGCTCAAATTAACCGTTTGACTACTCTGGACTTCCTGGACAAGATGTCTTCGACTCTGGACTTAACATAACCCTTCCAACAGATTAGGTATTCTAGACATCCTTGGTAGACCCTGCTGTCTAGGATCATCTCAAATAACAGGAGGGGGGGGGGTTGAGCATGTTGTTCCTGGATTGGATCCTCTTGGTAGGGGCATAGGAGGTTGAGAGAGAAGACAGGATGGGTGCAACAAAAAGATGGTGGGAGTTGGAAGCCTTATTCATTCTGTGATACAACCTTGTTCACTGCATAAGGGCCCAACCATTTATGATCTAACTTCTTCATTGGGTGAGTGGTGGTAATGTTTTGTGCATTTAGCCAGACCTTGTCACCGATCTTGTATGTGGGAGCAGCCTGGTGGTGCAGGTCATATAACCATGCCATGTCATCTGCAGCCTTTGACAGGGCAGAGCAAGCTTTGTTAGTGGTCTTTTCCATGCAAGTGGTGAATTCATCCAGTGCTTCCAATTGGGTTTCTCAGGTTGTTTCTAGTCCAAGTCTTGGATGTTGACCACTGTCAAGCATGAAGGGAGTAGTCTGCATTGCAGAATGAATTTGACTGTTGTATTCAAATTCAGCAAGAGAAATCCAATCTAACCAGTCATCTTGACACTGGTTGACAAAGAGTTGGAGATATTGCTTAATCTCTTGGTTGACCCTTTTGGTTTGGCCATCAGATTGTGGGTGGTAGGCTGTGGAGGCAGCACCCTTGATATCTAGGAGCTTGTTTAATTCTCACATGAACTGGGAGATGAATTGGATGTCGTGGTCACTGATGACTTCCTCTGGTAGTCCATGAGCTTCCAAACATGGTCACAGTAAACTCTGGCTATTCCTACCAATTCCACATCCAATGTGGTGGGAATGATGTGCACACACTTTCAGAGGCGATCAACAGTGACAAGAAGGGCATTGTAGCCATGACTGGGAGGTAGTTCTGTGATTAGATCCACAGTGTTAACTTGCCATCTGCCATCTGGAATATGACTGGGGAGGAGTTTGCCAATGGGGGAGGTTGGGAAGGTGTTGGTCCTATTGCAGAGGTCACAGGCCACAGGCATTTACATGTTTGGCAATATACTGTCCCATTCTGGACCACCAGTAGCTCCAAGACATAAGTTCAGTTGTCTTCCAGTGACCAGGATGACCAGTGGTGCTTGCATCATGGTATGCCTTGACAATGTTATACCATAGCTTGGAGTCAAGAGGGACATATACCTTGCCATGGTAAAGAATAAGGCCATTCTCTTCTGAGCACTCTTCTCCACAAAGATTTCAAGATGATCCAAGTTCTTTGAGAGGCTTTATGACCTTCTCATCTTGGTCTGTGCAGTACCTAACTCTGTCAAGAAATTTTTCAGCCTCACCATTCACTAGTTGTGCACCTGTGGCATTAACATGGAATATGTTAGGTTGGAGTAGAATCTGGTTTTGATTATCTTCCTCCCCCTGCTTATGATCTACCCATCTTGAGAGTGCATCAGGCTTAGTTGAATGATGACCAGGATGGTGGATCAATTCAAAATCAAAATGAGAAAGATAGAGTGACCAGCAAGCTTGGTAACAGTTTAGATTCTGTGCAGACCAAAAGTTGGTGAGGTTTTGATGGTCATTAAGGATCTCAATTTTGTACTTGGTTCCTTCTAAGATATGATGCCATTCTTCTAGACCATGGATGACAGAGAGTAGTTCCTTGACAAATCCAAGGAAGGATCTCACCTCAGTGAGATTGTGTGGGGTTAGCCAGTCATGTACTCCTGCTACCTTCACTGGGTCCATTGCCACCTTCCCTTCCAAGAGGATAAGTCCAAGGTACTCCACCTCCAATTGTTCAAATACACATTTCTCTGGTTTCAGATACAAGTGGTTGGAGTGAAGGATTTC
>QFEC01000278.1:0-10983 GCA_003316585.1 Gomphus bonarii | reverse complement strand
AGGCAGTCCTACCAAGCTCCAAGATTGCATCAAGGATGTCCCAATTGTTTGTGGGTTGAGGGGTGGCTCTGGGAGGAGAAGCGGCCCTTGGAGGAGGAGTGAATTGTGGAATGGGAGGATTGTCCGGTTCAGGGGCCTCAGGAGGCCTAACCAAATCATGTTTGCTCCTATCTGGGTTGTTATCATATTCGCCATTGCCTTGTTGCTCATATAGTTTGTCATCAATAACCTCTTTGATTTGAGCAGATCGCAAGGGGTAACTGAGAGAGAGTGGAGCAAGTGGGGCAAAGTGTTATAACCAAAGCAGAGAGGTGGGGTAGAGGACATTCCACATGCTCTTCACTGTAAGTAGGGGTGAGCTGACTATGTTCAGCTCATGCAATAGCTCTAGTATGAGGAGGCATATTGTTTGAGTAGTAAAAGACAGGAAGATGATCGGTTCAAATTATACTGTTAAGTGTGTGCGCACACCCTTGGTTCAGGTGGTTTGGCTTGGTCCAATGAGCTGAGGTCAGATGTGGCATCAGCTTCAACATACTTGCATTGCACCTATCTCCCTGCCCATGCCACTAGATTTTGGATGGATGCTTGGTAGGTTTCCAAGATGCTCGGTACTGAATGGTTGGACTACTAACTTAAGTACTGATAGCATATGTCTAACTTAGTCAATAATCTGAACGGAGAATACATACATGAGGATTAATTACTTATATAGAGAATGAGTTGCCATAAGGTATGCAACAACGTTGCACAAGGCATGGAAATGAGAATATAGAGTATGGATGTAAGAATAGTAATATATGAAAAGGGGGCATACATGCCTGTACATGTACCAAAGGTAACCAAAGCAAAGCAAGCAAGTAAACAAGAATAAAATCGAAGTGTGAGGTACCAAATGGAGCCAAGCTGAACCAAACATTCTTGTAAGACTTGGGAGTCTCTAACTTGTAATATGGTATCCCAGACTTCGGTCAGTACAACCAAGTGAACTGAGGCTCAGTAGATCATACTTTGACTGTGGAGCTGGGAGTTCAAGGAGTTCCTTGATATGTCTAATGTCATTTGGGTCAATGGACCAGTGTGATGATAGAGGGTAGGATTCAAGTGGGATGAGATTCTGTTGGCTGGATTGACTGGTCATGTTGTAGTGAAGAGGTTGCTTGCTATTGAGTGGGTGGGGTAGGACAGATAATAGATGTTATATAGGTGTTGAATGGAGTAGGACATAAATGAAGGGAATTAAATGTCAGGTGAAGCATTGCTTATTTTTGGGGGTTAGAGTGTCACATGCTAGGTCCCTTCCTTCTGTCCAATCAAAGGGTGTTACTTGGGAGTTTCTGT
Organism: Gomphus bonarii; assembly: GCA_003316585.1. Lineage (NCBI taxonomy): Eukaryota > Fungi > Basidiomycota > Agaricomycetes > Gomphales > Gomphaceae > Gomphus > Gomphus bonarii. Next base: position 9,642 of record QFEC01000278.1, on the reverse strand, counting down.
GAAGTTTTCTAGAGTTCAAAAGGGGAGGGTGGCAAATAGAGTAGCTGATATCAGTTGTGGAGCTTTGGGGTTTTGTCAGTGAAATTCCATGACAAGTCATTTTTCTCCAGAGACATCCTTCACAGGTAACCAGGAATCATCTGCAGTTCCATAACCCTTCCAACAGACTAGGTATTCTAGTTGTCCTTGGTAGACCCTGCTGTCTAGGATCCTTTCAACTTCATACTCAGGGACTCTGTCTCAAATAATAGGAGGAGGGGGAGGTTAAGCATGTTGTTCCTGGATTGGATCTTCTTGGTAGGGGCATAGGAGGCTGACAGAGAAGATGGGATGGGTGCAACCAAAAGATGGTGGGAGTTGGAGGCCATAGGTATTCTGTGATACAACCTTGTTCACTGTATAAGGACTCAACCATTTATGATCCAACTTCTTCATTGGGGAAGTGGTTGTAATGTTTTGTACATTTAGCCAGACCTTATCACTGATCTTGTATGTGGGAGCAGCCAGGCAGTGCAAGTCATAGAACTGCTCCATGTCATCTGCAGCCTTTGATAGGGCAGAGCAAGCCTCATTAGTGGTCTTTTCTGTTGAAAATAGGCTCCAACTCCCCCTTATTATCCCACCATACTTAGATTGTTGCATTCCTTTCATTTTCATTCTATTCCACTTCATCTGTTTATCCTCCTGCCCACCACTCATATCTCACATATCCCCACCCACTGCTCTTCCTACCATTGTTGCAGTACCATCAAGTCCAAGTCAAACCTGTCCACCCACAACGCATGCAAGTCACGACACGTATCGCATCATGTGACTCATCACCCGTCATCGTCACTCGTCACTCGTCACAGTCACAGTCACGCACGTGCGTCAGTCACACATGCATGTCAGTCACACACGTGTGCAAACCATCACGTGCACAGCTCCTCATTGCCACCACACACCAGGGAACTCTAATACCATACATAACTCCCCACACATGTATCCTGATCTGACATATGCACATGCACGCATACACAAGGACCAGGATAACAGCAATGCATCATGCATGTCACCGTGGATATCGCACGCACCTCTAGAAGGGGCATGCACAGGCATATACAACACACATAGATGCTATATTTACTACATAAGAAAATGTACTAGAATAAAATAAAAAAAGCTTTTAGAAATCTTTAAATTCTATTACCAGAATCAGAACAAGTAAAAAGAACAACTCCCTCCTCTCATCTGTCTGCTTGCCCTAAAGTCTAGTAACTAAGTAATCTAATCTTATTTTCTACATTTTCCGTGTGAGTGGTGAATTTGTCCAGTGTTTCCAATTGGGTTTCTTGGGTTGGTTCTAGTCTGAGCCTTGGATGTTGACCACTGTCAAGCATGAATGGAGTAGTTTGGGTTGCAGAGTGAATTCAATTGTTGTATGCAAAATCAGCAAGGGAAATCCAATCTAACCAGTCATCTTTGTAATTAAGAGTGTTTCTGGGGTGTGGGATGGTTTCTAACTGAAGAATGATCCTTTGGGGATCAGGTGTGATTTTAATCTAATGATATATGCTGCATGGCAGCTGTGTAATGATCTGGGGATCCCCTGTGGTCTATACAACCCTTTAGCGCCTGTATCGGGAGGTCAGCTCTGGTATCTGTGTGAAAGTGAAAATTCAATAACTAATGTGTTATTGATCCTGTGTGCTTGAAACTCTGTGAGAGACTTCTGATAGTAACTGATGACTTCTCTGAATTTATTCAGGTCTCAAACAACGAGCCTTTGGTGGGAAATGCGATTTTGATGTAAGCGAAGCACCAGTGAAGCCAAGGAGTGATTATTGCTTAGAGGGCAAGAAGAACTGCTTTATCTACTATGTCCTAAGCTAGTTCTTATACAAGGTTGTAACTCTAGTGTGTTATGAAAGAAAGAAAGAAATAAGGCTCCTTTGGGATAGATGTGTCGAGGTCCCATGCTATACGTATCACTGCATCACATATTTTGCTCCCTGTTGTTAAGAACGGGCCAAGCCGAGGTTCTTGCATATGACTCGAGTGAGGTTGTAACTTTGGGTGAGGTTTGGAGTAGGGCTTGGCTTCAGTTTATGTGCTGCACCGTCCAGATCTCATAGATTCCCTAATTTCTGAGGGTGAGGGCTAACTGAAAGCTTGGGGTAATCTTAGTTGATTTTCTGACTACAGAACTACTAATTTAGATACACATTATATACAAGATTAGTATTTCAAATTAGTCAGAAGATTTCAAATCAAAAGAACAAGGTGGTTTCCAGAATGGGAATTAAAACAAGGGCAAGGTGAAACATGGATGAGTAAGAATAAGGTTTGGGCGAAGTTGATACAAAGATTGTTGCATGAGGCAACGGAAATTACTTGAATAGGAAAACATATCATGAGCGGAGTTGTAAAGCAAATGAACTGAAGTGAGGTCTAGAACTAGGATGAGAAATCAACAGAGACTGAGCAGGGTTTCTGAAATAAGAAAGAGAACACCTAATCATGATTGACTAAGTGATGGGGATCTCACTTCACGAGATCCTAACAGTATCCCTCCCTTATGGCCGAGCCCATGAGGCCGCAGTAGTCAACCTTGGGCTGAAATTTGAGTTTGAATTTTCTTGGGTGAGAAAACTATAAAGGCATAGTGTGAAAAGACCAACTCATGTCTTCATCACCTGTTGCTGGCCCTAGTGTTCTACTGTCCATGCTCAATGCTAACAAATTTATTTGGCGCATCATCAGTGAAAAACTCATCAATATGCAAGAACTGTGGATCAAAGGGGCAAAGTCCCTAAGTGCCAAGGTGAGTGAGTGAGGTTCTCAGAACCTCGGGTGGTGCTAATATCTTGTTTTGTTTTTTACAGTACGCTATCCTCCAGATGATGTATAACATCAGTCTGGAGGGCGATGCATTTCTTGTTTACCACGATGCAAACCACACCGACAGTGGGGATGATACAATGTAGTGAAATGCGAGGAGTGGCGAAGCTCCGTGCACTAACTGCACAAAGTGAGGCAACACCTGTCTCCATCAGGTCATTGACCTGTACAGGAACATTGACCTCGGTGCATGTGTGTGGTGTGTGGAGCGAGGTGTAAAATGCTCCATCAAACAGAAGGTGAGGGGAGCGAGGGGGCCTAGGGGCCCAAGGAACAGTTCAGGTAAAGGGAAGCAGAAGGTGAGTGAGGATGAGGATGGGCGAGAGGTTGAGGCCAAGCTTGAGGGGGGTTTGCCAGAGGTCGAGGGAGAGCCTGAGGCTTGGTTTGGGTGGGGGGTGAAGGACAAAGCAAGGTTAGGGTGGCCATTGAGGCAAAGCTCACCTCCAGTCATTGTGTTGGACATATCACCTACTCAATTGCCAACACCTCTGTTCCTGTCTTCGGTGGTATCGCCAACGCCTACGCCATCGCTATCTCCACCATTGCTTCCTTCGCCAATTTCACCCATCATTTCGCCACCTTGCTTGGTCACACCTCCAGCAGCGAGGCCTCAAACTTCACCTGTCTTTGCATTGACAGATGTGATTCAAGAGTTGAGTGAGGTTGTGGTGAGTCTTCAGGAAGAGATGGCTGAGGTGAGGAAGGGGATAGAGGGGTTGCGAGAGGAGCTGGCTAAGGTGAAGGAGGGTTTGGAAGTGCGAGAAAACAGTCGGTATCATAGAAGGTTGGTGAAAAGGAAGTTGGACAAGGCCAAGAAGAGTAACTTGGAAATGTTTTTTAAGGCTTCCAGAGGTGTAGATAGGATGGACAAGGGGTTCAGAAGTTGCCTCAGGCAAAGATCATAATAGAATGTAATGATTTTTGAGTGAGTGAAAAACTTTTAAGACAATAATCAGGGACTTAGAGAGGATAATGGTCCAGGCTTAGTCAGGTAGGACCTGTGAAAGTCTTGAATGAGCTTGGATGCATTGTCGACCTCGGTCGCAAAGATCCACAAGGTTTCTTCATCTGTGCCTTCGTAGCCTGCCCACCATACCAAGTATAGTAACTTGCATGCCTTGCGTCTGTTGTCAATTTTGGAGTCTAGAACTTCGGTGACTTCGAATTCTGGTTCACTGTCGATGATAACAGGAGGCGGGGGTGATTGAGTATGGTTCGGGATGGTGTTGGGCGAGGTTGGTTCAAGCATTGAAACGTGAAATACAGGTGTACTGCTTTCATATAATCTGGGAGTTTCAGAGTGACTGAGTGAGTACCAGGACGTGCAATGATTTCAAAAGGACCCAAAAACTTCTCAGCAAGCTTCTTGGTAGGACGTGTCATTCTAAAGAATTGCGGTTTGACAAATGCGAGGTTTCTGACCTTGAAGTCTGGTGCTGGAAGTCATTTGGTATCAGCTGAGGTTTGATATGCCTGCTGAGCAGCGAGGATAGCTCAGCAAAGTTCCTGATGAAGTTCATCCAGGTCTATAACAAAGTCTTGAGCTCTCAAAGAAGTGAGGTCATGTTCGGGATAAATAGCAAGGTTCAGATGGTAGCTCTTATTGGCAAAGAAGGGCAAGATTCCAGTCGTAGCACTGGGAGCATTGTTGTAGGCAAACTCAGGGAGGGGAAGGAGCGAGGCCCAATTGTCCTGTTGATAGTTGCAGTAGACATGGAGGTACTGTTCTAATGTTTGGTTAGTACATTCGGTCTGACCATCACCTTCTGGGTGGTAACCCAAGGTGTAGTGCAACTTCATGTCCAGGGCTTTCCCTAGAGAATGCCAGAAGTGTGACACAAATTCTGAACCTCGGTCAGAGGTTACATGGGATGGGATGCCATGCTTTGAGAATATGTGGAGTACAAAGAGCTTGGTGAGTTGGGGCAAGGTTATTGTGTCAGTGGTGGGGATGAATATTCCTTGTTTGGAGAATCGGTCAGCGATGACTAGAATGGCTGTAAATTCTGAGGAGGCTGGGAGCTGTTCAATGGTGTTGACGTGAAAGAAGCACCTGTCTGCGTGCACATACAGGTGGTTCAACTGGAGTCGCCAGAATACATCTCAAACGTGTCCTCTATGTTGGTCTAGGTCATTGGAGTATATGAGGATGTCGTCCAAATAAATGAGGACAGAGATATTGAGGAGGTTGGAGAAAATGTCATTCATGAAGCATTGGAATGCTGTGGGGGAATTGGTGAGTTCAAAAGGCATTACACACCACTTGAATGATCTGTATCTGGTTTTGAAGGTGGTTTTCCATTCGTCACCTTCACGGATTCAAATGAGATAATAGGCGTGTCAGAGGTCAATTTTGGTAAATATCTGGGCCTTACGTGGACTATCGAGGAGGTCCATTACTCTGGGGAGTGGATAGCGGTCCTTTTTTGTGATTTTGTTGAGCCCTCTAAAATCAATGCAGAGTCGGAGAGAGCTGTCCTTTTTATGGGTGAATAGGACCAGAGCTCCTCTGGGGGACCTGGAGGGGCAGATGAAACCCATGGAGATATGTTCATCTAAAAATTCTTGAAGTGTTTTTAGTTCACTCTGAGAGAGGGAATAGATCAGACTGAAGGGAGGAGATGTTCCATCTTCAAGTTCAATCTTGAGTTTGTACGGCCTGTGCAGAGCCACTGTATTGGCTTTGGCCTTACTGAAAATGTCCATGAATTCATGATATTCTTCCAGAACACCAGTCATATTGATCAGAGCATCATTTGAGTCTAACTTGTCAGATGCTGTAATCAGTAGTTGGAAGGTTTGCATACCATCCATTTTGGAGATGTGGGCAAATGCTGCTGCGTTCACCAATGTGATTTTGGGAGCAATGAGCGGAGATGGAGACGGAGAATTGGATGAGCATGGAACTGACATTGCTGGCTCAGGTGGCACCATAGATTCAGCTGGAGATGGAGAACTGAACGTAATACTGCTCAAAGCCCAGTCAATCAACAGATTGTAGCAGGTGAGCCAGTTGTGTCCAAGAACTGCGGAACAGCTGGAGTCCAATGGAGTTACAAAAAATGTAACAGAGTGTTCCTCCCCCTTAGGGAAGTGAACCAGGAGATTGATTGCCTTGCGGATGACTGAATTGGTCAATCCATCGAACAGCTGGAGTGGAATTGGGGTGATATTGTGGGTATGGAGTTGGTGATTAGATGCAAAAATGGAATCTAGGAAACAATGAGTTGATCCAGAATCAATAAGCGTACTGATGGTTTCATTAGGAATTAGTTCAGAGGTGAGATATATAGTCAAGGAGTTTGGATTTGAAAGAGTGGATGCATTGAGATGTAATTCTGTTATTGCACCATGGGGATCAACACAGCCCTCAGCTAGTGCCAGAGTCAGAGGGCTGCTTAGTTGTTTTTTAACTCCGGTGCAGACTGTGCATCAGAGTTCTTTTTGTCAGATGATTTGCTGTCTGTCCTGGAAGCAGCTCATCCTTTTGCAGTGGAGGAAGTCAATTTGGGACATTCCTTGGTTACGTGACCTGTTCTGCCACAGAAGAGACAGAGGTTCTGCTCGAAGCAGCGTTGTTGCTCCTGTTGAGTCAGTTTACCATCTTTTCCTATTTTTGACACTAGGTCTGGATTCTTCTTGGCGGCGCTTGAGGTGTTGTTGCTGTTGGAGGCAGAGTTGCCAGATTTGTTGCTGTTGTTGTTGTTTGACATCTTCTTGTTGTCATTGGAATTCATCAATGGCGTGGCAGGGTTTTTGCCCTTGTCTTGGTGGCAGTCCGAGCTTTTGTTTGAGTTGTTTTCTCGAGTGACTTCAGAGCATCGTTCCCAGTAGTGGGCATCAATGGACTGGGCGAGGGATCAAAGCTTGTGCAACATGCTAGGTTTACCAACATGGGCCACTTCATCCTTGATCCATGCCAGAAGTCCATTGTAGAACTGGCAGCGGAGTGCAGCGTCTCCCCAATGGACGCATGCAGCAAGGTGGTTGAACTTGACCAGGTATTTGGTGACTTGTTGGTTGTCACACATGTGGAGGGTTTCAAGGTCAGATTCTGCTTCACCAATAGGGTTGTGCAGTCTGAAGTTGTCTTTCAACTTGGACATGAATTCTGAGTAATCGTCTATCCACGAGGGGTCAACATTGGAGGAAAGGGCAGGTTTGAACCAGTCTAACATAGTTCCTTTTAAGTAGGACAGTACATAGGTTACTTTTGCACTGTTGGATGAAAAGGTGTCAGGACGGTCACAAAAATTTAGATTACATTGAACCAAAAAGGGCTGGAGTTTACGACTGTTGGAGCCATCGAAGGTGTCCAGTTCATGGACATTGGTCCAGGGTGAGGACTTCTTTGGCATTGACAAGTTGTTGGCCAGCATGGTGATGGCTTCAGTGAGGTTGGGGATGTCGTTCGAGTTTGATGACAATGCTCTTGGAGGATTCAGGGCCAGGAACAGATTGGACGGAGATTGCAGAGGGTTGTGATCAGAGGGTGTGCTAGGCAGATCGGGCATGTCCAGATAAAGTGATGGCATACGGATGCTTCTGAAATGGTTCCAAGGGTACCAGCTTGTAAATTGCTTTGAGTGCTTCATTTCATAGATGACGAAGAGTTCGAATATACTGTTAAGTCTGGAGTCAGAGACATCTTGTCTGGGACGTCTGGAGTGGTCAAACTGCTGATTCGAGCCAGGGTGCCGAGTTGAGAGGACTTGGCTTCAACTTATGTGTTGAGCCCTCTTGTGTTGTCTTGTCCTTGAATTCATGGATTTGTGGAGCAGAGGTGTGGAGTGAGAACAGAGGTAATGAGGTAAGGCTAAATCAATATTTGAACTAGGGAACTAGCTACAAATACATGGTGGTTTAAATACATTTGGAGCGTGGGATTACTATGGAGCAGGGTCATCCAAATGCGGAGGAGTTACTATACTAGGATGCAGGGATGCTAAATGAGAGATGGGGTCATGTGGAACTATAGAACATATTAGAAGATGACATGGAAGGTAATAGAAAGAGTGATGTGGAAGTCCATGTATCAGATTGATGATGTGATGGAGATGATGAGGGCAGAGTATGGAGTATGTGGAGGTCACATGGAGGTTGTCTGTGGTGTGGAGTATGACGGAGGATAGAGATCTGTCCACAGGGCTGAGATCAATCCAGAGGAGCGCAGAAATGAATGATAAATGGGTGCTAAAGGCAGAGATTTGTCAGAGGAAACCTAGGATCTAACAGGAAAGCAGAATGTAAGAAATGTGGATTGAAATGAATGAATGAAGGAAGGTGGGCATATATGCCTGTACATGTCCTGAGGTGTATGGAAGCTAAGTGAATGATTAAAGGGAATAGAACAAAGTGGAATATACCAAACTGAGCTGAGTATACTTGTACAACTTGTAACTCTGTTACTTGTTATATGGTACATGGGGACTGTTAGATAATAAGCAAAATCACAAATCTCATGAAAAATGATGATTCTGACAAATTCTATGACAATTTAACAAGCCATTATGATCAAAACCATTTGCTGCACATCAGGGAATGTTATTGTGATGTTGCATGGCAGATCTGACCTATTTGGAGTGCATATAAGCATATATATGCACATTTATGCATATTTATGACTGATGTCAACGACAATGAGCCTATATGGCTAGCTGTTTCCATATGATATTCAGGCCTGCTGAAGCTATTTTTCAAGATTTATTTCATATTTTTCCTTGTGCTCCATCAAATTCTATTATTTCTACAACTTGTTTGCCCCCAAGACAAAGCGCCCATGCAGAAGTATTTTGTAGCCAAAAACCCGGGATCCCTTCTACAATAAGAATATCAATATAAGTGCAATGTTATCATATCTGATACTGGTTATCAGATACAACAATACTTTACTTTATCTATATTATCAAAAAGTAGTTTTGCTTACTGTCAAAAGCCTTTTACAGGTATTCAATGCTTTAGCGCCATGAGTGCTTAAAGGTGCTAAAAGTGAACATTATACAAAGCAATAAAATCATTTTCCATCCACAAATCAATTTCTATTATACAAAAATTACAGAACATTTACCTCCTCAATCATCTTTATAGTTCCCATCACATCTGAAAACTCAAATCTTAATTCAAGATTCCACACATCTTTAGCTGAATCAAAGTGCCTGTCACACTCGTGTACATTGTAGGACCAGCACAAGCCTGGCCAGCCACCAACCTGATAAAACATGTTTGCTTTTCTGGCTCTAAGTTCATTTGTATGTACTTTATTATCTTTCATTGTTTTCTTCCTTCCCAAGTATAAAATGTATTTCCTATATGATGTCATGTATGCATCATCCCCTCATGTACACATGTCTCGCCATTTCCCTTGCCTCCTATTCATGCAATATTTAGTTTCAACTTTGTAAAACACAAATAACAGTCTTTTCTATTGCTCCACAATCACCATAAAAAAATTTTTTTTATCAACAATTTTAACAAAAATAACATAAAAGCCTTATTTTTACTTTATATCTCTTTGGCCCTTAATCTTGTCAGGGACTTCGGTTGGTATGACTGAGTGTACCGAGTTTCAGTATGTTGGGGTTATAGAAAATGCAAAGATGGATGGCTCAGGGTGATCCTCAACTACTGTCAGGGGACAACCCATCTCAAGTCCCGAGCTGAAATAAACACAGCTCAGCCAGGAATGGACCGAATGACCTGAGGTTTTTGGCAGGACCTTCTGAACCTTTGGCACCCTCAGGCCTGAGAGACAGCTCGGCACTT
>QFEC01000276.1:0-20167 GCA_003316585.1 Gomphus bonarii | reverse complement strand
GTGAGAGTTCGAATATACTGTTAAGTCCAGAGTCAGAGACGTATTGTCTGGGGGGTCTGGAGTTGTCGAATGATTGATTTCAAGCCAGGGTACAGAGTCGAGAGGAATTGGTTTCAACTTGTGTGTTGCACCCTCTTGCGTCGTCTTGTCCTTGTATTTATGGAGTAGCGGAGCGGAGGTTACGGGGCAAGAACGGAGGTAGCGGGGTAAGACTAAATCGATATTCGAACTAGAGAACTAGCTATGAATACATGGAGGTTTCAATACATTTGGAGCGTGAGATTAATATGGAGCAGGGTTGTCCGAATGCAGAGGAGTTACTATACTAGGATACAGGGATGCTAAACGAGAGATGGAGTCATATGGAACTATGGAACATACTAGAAGATGACGTAGAAGATAATAGAAGGGGTGACATGGAGGTCCGTATATCAGACTGATGATGTGGGAAAAAGGGCAGAGACAGAGTATGGAGTATGTGGAGGTAATGCGGGGGTTGTCTGTGGCGTGGAGTCCAGCAGAGGATCGAGATCTGTCTAGAGGGCTGAGATCAATCCAGAGGAGCGTGGAGATGGATGATAAATGGGCGCCAGGACGGAGATTTGTCGGAGGGAACCTAGGATCTAACAAAACCACTCAAAAAAATATGAAAACGAAAAACAACTTTTTATCTTATTCTCCTTTCTATATCAAATTTAATTTTTCTACCCTTTTGGTTGTTAACATATTCTTCACCACCGAAAATCTCTAACCCAAACAGATATCCAGAAAAAAACTATAAAAACTCAAAACCAAAACATCTTACTATCTTAATTTTATTATTTCGCTTCTTCGGACAATTACTGTTGACTCTACACTTATAATTTAATTTAGACAATCTTTCTTTTTACCCCTAACGCCCTTTTCTGACAGACTCCTCTGGACAATCTCCTCTTTTGGCCTACCGTCTTCCACTCGCTCTCTTCTTCGGATAATCTACACTCTCTAACTCTCTTCCAAATTCGTTGCTCTTCTCTGACTGCTAGTGTGTCGTCATATTATCTTTATCCATTTCTCAGACTGCCTGGCCATTGCATTAGCGCTGATGTGGGGGTCAGGCAGTCGTGTTGGGGGCCCTTTCGGACTACCTGAGTGCGCATCAGCGCTGGTGTTAGTACTCAGATAATTCGGTAGGACCTTTAACACATTCTCTATCATTTTTTGCATCTTCTGCACTCTCGTGATGCACCTTTCTGACATGGTTGTACAGGACGTCAACCGTATCACCTCGCACGACAACCCCCTATTCTCGAATCACATAATACTACCTTTTCCTACACTCGCTCGTTGCTTCTGACCCCCTGGAACATTCCCTCGCTCTCGACTCAGACTCCCAGTGTGTCGGTTCATTAATTTTATTATTATTATCATTTCTCGGACTGCCTGATCCCTGCATTAGCGCTGATGCTAGAGGCGAGGCAGTCGTGTTGGGGGCCCTTTCGGACTACCTGAGTGCCCATCAGCGCTGGTGTTAGCACTCAGATAATTCGGTAGGACCTCCAACACATTTTATACCTTTTCCCTCCGTGCTCATGATATGCCTCTGACGTGGTTGCTTTATAGAAATGTCTTGACTCTCCTGAGCATTCCTCTTCGAATGCTGGCCTCGAGTTCCCCGCAACAATAAACACAAGTACGCACCTTCTTATATTTTCTCTTCAATGATGACTATTGTTTTGAGGAGAGGGGTGAGGGAGGAGCTTGAGAAAAAGGCAAGTACACATCCCATCCTTTATATCCTTCGCAGTTCTAACCACCTTCACGAGGCTGACTTCTCACTTTCCTTCGGATGCCTCTTCGGATGCTGGCCCTGAGTCCCTCCCAACAAAAACACAAGTACGCACTTTCTTATATTTTCTCCTCAATGAGAATTTATCGGCAAGTACAAGTTATATCCTTCTCAGTTCTAACCAGCTTAACGGGGCTGAAACCTCCCCCTCTCGTTCTTGCACATGGCTATACCCATCGTTTTAATCATTATGCCATATTTTCTCCTCATCAGACACTTGTTTACACTTAAAGCTCCTTTTTTTCGACTCCTCTGAATGATCTCCTCTTTCGGCCTATCGTCTTCCACTCGCTCGCTTCGGACACTACCCTCTTCAACTCTATCGTCCAACTTCGTCGCTATACTCGGACTGCTAGTGCGTCGTTATATTATCTTTATCCATTTCTCGGACTGCCCGGCCACTGCATTAGCGCTGGTGTTAGGAGTCAGGCAGTTGCGTTGGAGGCCCTTTCGGACTACCTGAGTACTCATCAGCGCTGGCGCTGGTGTCAGTACTCAGATAATTCGGTAGGACCTTCAACACGTTTTATATCATTGTTCGTTTTACTTTTTTTGCACTCTTGTGTTGCACTTTTCTGACAGTTGTACAGGACGTCGACCGTGTCAACTTGTATGACAATCCCCTACTTTCGATTACAAGATACTACTGTTTCCTGCTCTCGCTTATTTCTTCTGACCCTCTGAAACATCCTCTCGTTCTCGAGCAGACTCCCGGTGTGTCAATTCTCTCTCCTTTTTTTCTTTTTTATCTTTCTTTTTTTCTCGGATTGCCTAGCCCCTGCATTAGCGCTGATGCCAGGGGCGGGGGAGTCGTGTTGGGGACCCTTTCGGGCTACCTGAGTACTCATCAGCGCTGGCGTTAGTACTCAGATAATTCGGTAGGACCTTCAACACATTCTATACCATTCTTTGTGTTTATTTTTCTGCACTCGATGCAGCTTTCTGACATAGTTGTATGTGATGTCGACCGTATCACTTCGCGTGACAACCCTACACGATACTACTTTTTCCTGCACCCTCTCGTTTCTTCTGACCCTTTGGACCATTTCCTCGCTCTCGATTCGTATTTTCGGTGTGTCAATATTTTTATTTTTATTTTCATATTTCTCGGACTGCCTGCCCCCTGCATTAGCGCTGATGCTAGAGGCGAGGCAGTTGTGCTGGTGGCCCTTTCGGACTATCTGAGTGCGCATCAGCGCTGGTGTTAGTACTCAGATAATTCGGTAGGACCTCCAACACATTTTATGTTTTTCTTCTTCCTAGATGCTCTTGATACGCTTTTGACGTGATTGCTTTATAGAAGTAGCTATTCTTCGCTCTCATGAGTATGCCTCTTTGGATGCTGGTCTTGAGTCTCCTCAGCGAACACGCAAGTACGTTCTTTATTTCTTATATTCCTCAGTGATAACTATTGTTTCCAGGAGGAGAAACGAGACACTTAAGAACAAGGCAAGTACACGTCTCAATATCATATATATCCTCTCCAGTTCTAACCACATTCACGAGGTTGAATTCTCTGCTCTCATTTCCACGGGGCATCTCCTGGAAATTACGAAAACATAAGAAAAAAGATTATCATTGATATTCTCACCAACTGTACGAGAAACTGGATTTATGCATTCGTGATTCTATGTCAAGTCGCGGCGGCCACATCCGGACATTTCGTTGCCAAACTACAAAAAGTGAGTATCAATAGATTCTCGAATTGTTCTGAGCGAGTTTGGGCAAGGCGGAAACAGTAATCTGCAGCAGATGTTGACATACCGCAAGTTATCCTATCTCCCAGTCCTGATAAGATAAGGAAGTAGCAACAATATCTTTTAAGTGCAAGGAGGGAGAGGGATGTGTACATTGGTTCTTGGACATTCGCGACACTCAGCATTGCTCTACATCATCTGACTACGCTTACGAATTCGTTTCTTCACCTTTTCCTTGTCACATCGATCCAAACTGGCTCAAGTGATTTTACTTGTCCCCTGTAATAGCCGAGAGCCCCCTGGCAGCGAAGCCTCCCTACTCTACACAAGCATAAATCTAGGGCCTTATTGATTTCCTGCCTGACTGCCACAGTGCCAGTCGTACATTGACTTCCGGAGGGCCCTTGTACCTGCTCATCTTACTCTTTCCAAGGTGCGCCAAGATTCTTCTGCTTTTAATCACACATTTTTTTTGTAAAAGACTTCCCAGACATCACGTCAGACTTTCTGTGTTCATGCGGCTTCGTCACTGATTCCATTTAGTCTGGAACATCATAAACAACATGGAACTATTCCTCCATCGGATTTCCATGCCCGTAACAATCTACCCTAAGCATTTTACCCTTCACCGGACATCTCTCGCACTGGACTAATTCTTTTATATGGAAGGGACATGTCCATTCCAGCTCACTCCTTGTGGTCTCGCTTGGATGGGCTCTCTTCTATTCTGGATTTTTTTCTCCTTCACCAATCTCTCGCGCACTGGACTAATTCTTTTTTGTGTGGGAGGGACATGCTCATTCCGGCTCGCCCTTTCTTGTGATCATCCTGGGCTGGGCACTCTTATACTCTGAATTTTTTTTGGAGGTCCTCATTTAGACTGATCTATTTTTTCTCTCTCTCTGGGATGCATTACAGCCATATGTGTTTATTTGATTTATTTAATTTTTATATTCGCATTTTAATTCTACTCCCGTGACATTCTAGCTCACTCGTCTCACAGACTAAACTATTTCTTTTATTTTTTGGTCATGTTCGCTCTAGCTTTCTCTTTATTCTATGCGCTTGTACTTTCTCTGGATTCTCTTGTTTACTGGACTTTTGGACGTCCTTATTCGATCGAGTTTCTATTTTCTCAGGGTATCTGTACGTGCCCTTTTTTGGGCTTCATTCAGGACACTTGTGATCTCTCGCTCGTTAGGCTGTCGTCCTCATTTCGACTGACCTAATTGCTTTGGGTACCTATACTACAGCTTGTTCAATTCCACGCTCATGACAATCCATTCATCGGATATTTCTTTACATTCTACATTAGTTCTTTTATTTTTTAGGACCCCTTTTTTCAACTTTTTTTTGATTATTGGGCGGAATTTTTCTCCTAAGAGGTACTGCAAATCACAATATTATCACGAGTCACAAAACATAATCGGTACAGATTTGGTAGCCCGTTCTGGCGTTCTGGCGATGGTATCGCGAACTTAATGTATACATACCCACGTTGCTGCGTTCAACCCATTACAGTAACCCCATCATCATCTAGCATTTTCATGTCGGAACTCTTGCACTCCAATCCACAATCTACGTCTTCGTCGGGCTTGAGAAAGGTCACCATCAGTGAGCATGCTTGTTGAGCAATAACTCAGACTCGAAGAGCCAAGACATTTTCTTTATCCGTTGTAGATGCAACGGGTGACGTGAATAACCCGATCACCAACAGTACGTGTGTTGATCACTTCCAGCCTTTCATGTTCATCCTGACATCTTTTTAGACCCTCTAGTCGATCTTTTAAGGTTACTCAAACCTGTTCAGCGGGCATCTTACAACACACGCCACACCCCGGATGATTTTCAATTCCCTGGGTGCATGGAGAACACTCGTGCCCAAATTTTAGCAGATCTTTAAACCTGGGCGCACGATGCTTCTACTCCAAGGGGCTATTGGTTCAATGGCCAGCTGGGTACCGGAGAGACGAGCATCGCTCATACTCTCAGCCAGCATCTGGACCAGCAGAAGACCTCCGGAGACAGCTTTTTTTGCTCTCGCTTAAGCTCAGCATTAAGCGATGCAACACGCACCATCCCTACGATTGCCAACATGTTTGCTCGATCTAACACCGCGATCCAATCAGCAATGTATGAGCTCCTGATGAACATATCTGATGTGGCCGATCTCAACTCCCTCTCCGAAGCCCATCAAGCTGGTCACTGAAAACCACTACCGATTTGATTATTTTATCTGGGATCCAAATATGAGAGAGACGGCGCGCATATATGAGGGTCATTCGGATGAGGTGCTGTCTGTTGCTTTCTCACCTGACGGGATGCGTATCGTGTCTGAGTCGTTGAAGTCCATTCAAATCGGGAGTGCCGGTGCCGGGGAGACCGAGCGGGACCTCGAGGGGCATTCTGATTGGGTCCGGTCTGTGGCTTTCTCGCCTGATGGTGCACGTGTCGTGTCTGGACCACCTGAAAAGTCAGTGCCTATCTGGAATGCAACCACTAGCGAGATAGAGCGCATGTTGCAGGGGCATTCAGATCCGGGTGAATTCTGTAGCTGTAGCTTTCTCGCCTCATGAGTCATCTGGAATGCTACTACCGGAGAAATGGAACATATATTGGAGGGTCATAAAAGCTCTTGTGATGTCCGTTGCCGTCTCTCCTGACGGGACACACATCGTGACTGGCTTGGCTGATTATTCCATCCGCATTTGGAATGCGAGAACGGAAAGAATAAAGCACGTTCTGACGGGATATACGATTCTCGTGTCGTCAGTTGCATTCTCGCCTGACGTGACACGCATCGTCTCTGGCGCCGCATGGCGTCTGTGTCGAAAGAAAATTCAATCCGGATTTGGCATTTAAATTATGTGTCGTCAGTTGCATTCTCGCATGATGGAACACGACTCGTGTCCGGGTCGGTTGACAAGACCTTTCGAGTATGGAATGCCACTCGGGAGATAGTGCACGTACTCAAAGGTCATTCTGAGACAGTGGCCTGTGTGGCTTTCTCGCTTGATGGGAAACACATTGCGTGTAGATCACACAAGTCAATCATTCTTTGAAATGCAGTTACTGGAAAGGTATACTGGAGGGGCATTAAAATTAGGTGAGGTTCGTTGCATTGTCCCCTGATGGGAAACGTGTAGCGTCTGTCTCCTCCGATGGCTCTGTCCGGGTCTGGAGAGCTACTACCGGTAAAGTAGAGCATATACTCAAGGGCTATTCAGGCCTGGTATGCTCCATTGCATTCTCTCGCGTTGGATCACATCTTGTCTCTGGCTCGCTCGACCACTCAGGCTGGATTTGAGATACGACTACCGGAGCCATACAGCGTATACTGGAGGGACATTCGGATGGTGTGGCGTACGTTATCTTCTCGTATGATGGCACCCATGTTGTCTCTGGTTCTGTGAACCGTCCAGTCCGTGTATGGTACATCATCACTGGCGATTCAACACCACTATTGGAATATAAATCCTGCCAATTCCCAGATGGAAGCAAAGTCACTCATATTCTCCCTGGTCACTTTCATCTCTTTCCTGCTGGGGAGCCGCAAATATCTATTTCGCGGGGCATGGACTGGATTTTCGCTGACTTGCCACTGTAATCTTGCAGGATCCCCCTGGGTTTCGCAATTTCGACAGGTATGCCTTCTCTACCCCCAAAGTGTGCTTTGGATATCAAACAGGTCGCATTGTCATAGTTGATCTCAAGCCGTATACCAGTCGCATAGCTTACTACAACGATGAATTGAATTATAATGGTTTATCGAATATTTACAACCATTGCAGTGTCCTCCTTTTTGATTTCGTCCTCACAGCCTTATCACGCTAGCAATGGAGCAAGATGTAAATAACGGTGGCTGTTAGACTCAAAAGAGGTTTTTATTTATTCTGTATGATAATCGTATATGTTTAAGTACTTCTGAATCTCAGTGAATTAATCAAGCAATGAGATCTGGAATATATTAAAATATATTAAAAATTCGAAGCAGACATGGCCTTGAAAATTTCCCTTGAACACAATAGCTTTGGGTTGGGCTTGTGGTTCATAGTGATGAAAAAAAAGCCAGGACTAGATGTGGAGGCCAAATCTATTGGATTTGTATGTTGCTCAGACGTATGATATCGTGCAGTTCCCCGGTGTCCGAGTAGACCGTCAACTGAAGGCAGTCTTCTGAAACCTGAGTGGGCCTTGGGGTGGTAAATTCCATCACAAGCTTTGTCTGTAATATCTTCGCAACCTATATAACAAGCAAAGACGTAAAGTGTCATGAGGTGTGAAGAAAATGAAGAAAAATCAAGGCACTAAAGCAGCTCCTTCAAGACTGACAATAGGCCAAGTTCCAGCGATGAGAGGCATATTGTAGATCAACTTATAACTGTGTGAGCTATGGCGAAAGAACTGGAGCTTAACACAGTACTATCTACAGTATATATACCGTATCAGTCTTGTTGTACTATGAAAAGAACAAGAGACTAAGAAATAACAATAGGGTAAGAAAGAACAAGCCAAGAGAAAGAACAAGAATAAAGGGATAACGAGCATTAATCAAGACGTTAACTCGGGTTTGTCTTGAGTGGAGATCCTTATTTACTATAAGGCATACACGAATCCCCCCATAGTAGGAAGGGAGGTGATCAACAGCAATTCAACTCCTTCCCTGAAAGCATTCTCAGAAAGAAAGCATATTGTAAGAGCAACTCTAGGGCGGCATATGCTCAATGTGAATGCTGAGGAGTTATGGTCATCTATGTCGCCCTTGTACATGTTGCGTAAAACTACAGAACAATAGTCCAGTCAACCAACGAACCTTTAATTCACTCAAGGCGACGCACTGCCGCGACGCGCCTGAGGAAGCAATGGTCACGTGACCGTGTCTTCCAAACTATTGCCACGCTGTCGGATAGGACGGAGGTTAAACAAGGCTTCCACTTCAACCACCATCTCCACACTAACTTTTTCTCCACAGCCCCTTCAGCACACAACAATGTCTAGTCAACTCCTCGGAAAGCGAGCAAGGTCCAACTCTCGCGTGTCCTGTTCTTATTCTTCGCGTTCATCCACTCCTGCCTTCGACAATCACTGCATCGTCCGTGAACCCCCCTCACCAGATCCCACCCCAAATCCGAAACGTGTCAAGGCAACTTCGACTGAGCTTCACTATGATGATGACAGCAATAAGGAGAATATACCACCTGATCCCGTTTTTCGCTATTCAACCCGTCAAAGCGCGCTTGCAAGCTCTTCCTCTTGGAATTCAACATCAGATACCACTTCCTCAGGAAGCCCTATGACCCCTAGAGCCTTGCGTGCATCCCGACGCGCTTCTGTACAAGCTTCACGTAACACTCCAGGTGGGTCGAACAACTACGCGTCTGGGTGAAACTCATTTCTCTCTCTCCAGCTTCCCGTTACCGTAGGTCTTCAGCAAGACCCCGCGTCGGTGCCTCGTCTTCTTTATTCGACTCACCCACATCAGGACCGACGTGTCAAATACGATCTTCGATTTCGATGCCATCACGTGTCATTTCTCACCTGTCTCTTAAAACGCCTCCGCCCACCCCGGAATCAACAACTTCCTTATATACACAAGCTCGAGCGCTACTTCGTCCTCAAGGGTGTGAAGCGGTACCTTTAATCGGCCGCGAACAAGAAAAAATCCATATTCTTGATTTCCTTGTGCCATTTGTCACTGATCAGCAACCCTCTGACAATGCTACCAGTCTGTATGTTTCAGGAGCCCCAGGAACAGGAAAAACCGCTCTCGTTAACAATATTTTTACCTTGTCTCCATTCGCAAAAGACACAGAGGCAGGGAATGTGTCCGTGCGCGTTATATATATAAACTGCATGGCTCTTGGTGCCAAAGATGGTCTCACGGGTGTCTGGGAACACTGCATGGAGGAACTTGATATTCCCAAAGAGACTAAGCGTGGCAGTCCCATCAAAGTCGACTGGAACCAGCGTTTCAGCAAGTTGTTCCGGGGCCAGAAATGGTTCAAATATCTTGTCTTCATCACATGACCATGCTCACAACTAGTTTCTTTTTAGCATTCTCGTTCTTGACGAAATAGATCACCTTGTTGGAAAGACCTCAACTGTAGACTCTGTATCTCAGGTGTTCGCTATCGCCGCTACTCCACAGATACGAGACTGTCTTCGGGTCATTGGTATCTCTAACACGCACACTCTTACTCACTCCAAGGCGTCATCGAACACTCGTACGATTCACTTTGAACCGTACACTGCCGCTCAGATGAAAGCCGTGCTCAGTGCTCGGCTCTCCATTTTGCCAAGCAATACTACCACTCCTGCACTATTCTCCCCAGCCACTCTGGCCCTTCTCACAGTGAAGATCGCTTGCCAGACGGGCGACATTCGCACTGTTTTTTCCGTCGCTCGCCGCTCCCTTGACCTTGCCGTAGCAGGATCTACATCTTCCTCCGGAATCACAGTCACGCCCGCACATATTCTAGCAGCATTGAAGGCATCACACGTCAGTGTTGGTGCCTCCCAAGGGAAAAGTGGTACCGAGACTGTGACCAGAGTTCGAAATCTTGGCCTTCATGCTAGGTTCACGTTGGCAGCTCTTTTGTTGGCCACTAAACGTATCACGTCTGGCCTCTCTCTTTCGGGTTCTAGCCACAGCCCTTCGAGTAATCTCAAGGAAAACGCTATTCGATCACAAAACTCTTCAGTTCGGGGTGATTGTGCGTCATCCGCAATAGATATCACTATATTGCACAGTTTCTATACCACCGTCTTAAGCAGAGGAGTGGATGCAGCGTTCTGTGGAGTCGGAAGGACGGAATTCACCGATTTAGTGGGCCTCTTGGAGGGTAGCGGTCTCGTAGAGCTCTCGCAGGGACGCGCCTTTGGATCCAAGATGAAGGGGGGAAGCAAAAATAAGCTTGTACAGGTGGTGTCCACTGCAGAAGGAGTACGAGTGGAAGAACTTGTGAGGGGCCTAGTGGGTTCCTCCGTCCACCGGAACATAGATGGCGGGGCCACGGACGTGAGAGAAGAAGAGGTGAAACATATCTGGGAGACTGAGATTGCAAGAATAGGCAGGGAGGTCAAGGCGAAATTCGGAAATATCAACGTCAAGAAGGCAGACTTTGAAGGAGCCGAGGAGGATTAAAATAAATATGCATTGCTAGTCGGTGGACCCAGGACTTATTCCTCCACAGCGATATTCTATATCGCATCTTGAAGAACATGGATTGGAACAGAAGTTGTATGATTTATCTTTCACCCACGTATGCTACTTTGCTTCATCTTTATCGGTTTTGCACTCGATTATGCACTTCGGTCTTTCCTTTCCAGTATATACCTGTCATCCCTTGTCACAATACTTAAAAGTCGAAGCAATTCGTCTGAAAATGTCACTGGGTTTTGTGAGCGTGTTGTGACCGACAATGTGAGAAGGCTTCAGCACTGGGTCCTCTTGAAGTTAATACTTCACATCTTATACTACTGGTGGGCGACCAAGACTTAAATATATATTCAGTAATATTTTGACATGTATACTCTGATCAGATATACATGCCTGCATCTCACTACATTTCTGCGAAGGAGAAAAATGTTCAGACAGGCTTTTATTTTTCAATCAGTCATCGCCATTCACCCTCTACGTGTAGTTGGTTGCGGGCACGAGCAAGATTCATTCAATGTTTCCCCCGTCAACCCCACCCCAGGACACGATATTCTGATATCGGACGATGGCATGCGATACAAAATCCATCTCTTTTTTAATTTTTAATTTAAATCTATTTTTTTAAATATCGGCTTCCCCATTCTTCAAGGGCCATAAATCTTCTTCGAGCTCAAACGCCCCAGCCTTCCACAACGTAATCACAAACTTCGACGAGTGACGAGTCGACCCGAGGCCGTTGCTGGTCCAGGTCCTTCTCAAAAAAATGATTTCCGGAGAGTAATTACAGTCTATATGACGAACGATTGAAATTTATGCAGCGTTTGTCATATATGCCCCTCAAAAAGTGAGACAATGCTTTTGACCTGTTTTTGATATTGGTATTGAGGGGTTCTGCTGGGTGTACCTAGAATTTATGTGCTTGCCTGTCGGATGGGATGAATATGTTGTGCGGGGAGGGCTATTACACTCAACCTTGGAGGGGATATCACGGCCCCAGAGACATATTCCACCGTGCTCAGAAAACTGCCCTCAGTTGACGACCTTCTTTGACTATAAGAGTGACACGGGGATGACCAAACGACACCAATATATACTCGACATGCAAACGCCCACAAACCGACAGACTATGAGATTGCGGGTATATATAATTATAACAAATAACAAAGTTACACTATCGTTGGGGATTTATATCAGATATATACAATACACCTCTGACGTTGGACTCGAGCCTTTTCTAGAGTACATTCATGCCCTCTGAAACTCGGAAACACCACAATTGATCAGTGGATTATGATCAAGTTGTGACGAGCGTTTTGAGCACAAGTATCGCGATTGATGGTTGACACTAGTTTGATTGTGTACCACTTGCAGTAGTGATGGAGAAAATATGCCCAGATCTAAAAAGGATTATATGAATTCTCCCATTGAAACCCTCTACCTTCCAAATAGATCCCATCGTCCATATTCTTATCAAAATACTTATTAAATATGCATTAGTATAGAAAGTAGACATATGTTTTAATACAATTTGTAAGCGAAAGTGCATCAAGTGTCTCAGAAAATGAATCTAGGTAACTCACCCCTCTTACCCTCCACTTGATAATGCTAACCGGTGATTGACTTTAGATGTCTCCTAGTCAGGGAGATATAGTCAAGGAGAATATCAGTCACTTATGCTCTTTATATAACAATTACTCCATCCTAGTTATTCACTGCCATTGCATAGTCGGATGCGAGGGCCAAGGAGATCACATATCATCCAATGTTCTCTCCAGAGACCTCGCCAGGCTCGTCAGAGGACATTATCCTGGTCTCGCGTGACAGAGGTCGATTCAAGATTCATCGTGTCTTTTTAACATCAAGGTCCTCGTTTTTCAAAGCCATGTTGTCCCTTCCCCAGCCAGGCAGCACAGACCCCCACAACACCGTCATCGAATATCTCGATGAAGACAGCGAGACCGTGGTTTGTCTTCCTGGAATACTTACTGTCTTGAAAAGAGTTGCCATCTGTGTATCCTGTCATGGAGCGAGTGTTGAAAGCTGCCGAAAAATGGAACATGCCAGGCTCCTTGTCGATCCTGAATTTTCTTCAGAGCCCCCGAGACTTGCCTGCCGGATGGGATGGGACGACATTGCCGAGAGAGCCTTGCAACGTATCCTTGGAACTAAAATTGCCTCAATAGAGGCCCACATGGTTCTCAACGAGTTGCCCTAGACTCCAAGAGCGGTGTCTGAAATATCAAGGCGGGCAGGGATCCTAACAGTGCATGTACTATGTCTGCCGTCTGCCAATGACCTGAACAGCTCGAGTTTTCCAGTTCTCACATCGAATACGCATGATGAGCATGTATGCGTGACATAATCCGTCATAACCTTATGTAACGGTATCTTGACCGTCATGACCACTATACTTTCTACTAAACTTGTTCGCAGTGTGATTCTGTCTCGCATTCCCATTGCGAGAGGCGTGTCTTCTTCATATGGATCCTATTCCCATATTTTGACATCACAGCCCGAGCCTTCTGTGTCGCTCATCACGCTGAACAGACCCAAGGCGCTCAATGCGCTGAATACACCCCTTGTGCTCGAGATTAACAGAGCATTGGACGAGGCAGAGAATGACGCGGGAATTGGTGCGGTTGTCTTGACGGGATCAGACAAAGCGTTTGCCGGTATGCCAGCTCTGGTACATGAAAGAGAGAGGAGTCTGACAATAGGTATTGTTCACCAGCTGGAGCGGATATAAAGGAGATGAAAGAGAAAATTTGTAAGTTTCCGGCGTTTCGATTCGTTAAGATGCTTATGCATTTTATCGTTCCCAGTTACAGAGGTGTATCAGGCTGACTTTCTGCACCATTGGACAAGAGTTACGCAGATGAGGAAGCCGGTGATCGCGGCAGTGAGCGGATATGCTGTGAGTTTCCTGGAAAGAGAGACCATTTTTCCTTGAGACTCATCTTTGAAAGCTCGGAGGTGGCTGTGAGCTGGCCATGATGTACGCAAACGCTTGAAGGTCTTGTTTTTCCTCAAATTTGTGCAACCAACATTACAGGTGTGATATTATCCTCGCATCCCCCACAGCCATATTTGGGCAGCCCGAAATAAACCTTGGTGTCATACCTGGCGCTGGTGGAACGCAGCGACTCACACGCGCAATCGGAAAGTCGCGCGCTATGGAGCTTATCTTGACAGGCCGCAACTTCTCGGCAAGGGAAGCTGAGACATGGGGTCTGGTGAGTCGAGTTGTAAGTGAGGGGGAGGGGGAGGTCGTCAGGGAAGCGGTCAAACTCGCGGCGACGATTGCCGGTAAGGGTGCCATCTCGGTGCAGGCTGCGAAGGAGGCGGTCAATGCTGGTGCGTTTGGAAATGCAGGAATGGGATGTGATATAGTGTCGTTGAGCTTATTTTATGTAGCCTATGAACTTGCGTTGAAGGAAGGTTTGCGGCTGGAGCGAAGACTCTTCCAACCACTCTTCGCCACGAACGATCAGAAAGAGGGTATGTGAACGCAGTTGTATTTTCTTCTTCTTTGCTATATTAACGTTATATCAAAGGCATGGCCGCATTTTCAGAGAAAAGGGTGCCAAAGTTTACAAATTCATGAGTATGGACTGATACCAGCATTTGTTTTTTGTATGTTTTTTTTATCGCATAACGATTATAAACACGAGAACGGGCTTGATTGTTTATATTATGCGCTATAGCAGACGAGGGGGCCTTCATGTCACCTCTCCTGCCATCTTAGGGTTACGCCAACCCGAGAAACCCGATGAAATGAAGTGCCTGATCTAGATCTCAACGTGAATATCATCAAATAAGGAACATGCTCACATCTAGCATTTACATGTACCCTCTCATACCCTCTCTGGTTATACAATACTAAATCATTCATCTCAGGCTCCTTTGATTAATCACATCATCTCTCGCATGGGAAAGACGGCTTCATACTTCTTGATGAATTAAGACTGGGGGGGAGATGCATCGTGCAAATCACGAGGCCTGACGTGGTTCCCCGCGTTCGACGTAATGTTGAGGCGAGATCTCGAGCTTGAGCAGCCTCCCACCTTTGAGCACTCTCCGTGATTTAAATCCACAAGGACTTCCTATAATTTAAATCCAAGAGGCTCAGGAAGTGAATGCCAGACAGTGTAACTCTTTTACGATAACCAATTAACTACAACAACCCACACGCCAGCATCAGTTGGATCCCCTGAAGAGGGCTTTCACCATGAATTGGGTTATCATACCGAGATGTGATCTTACCATCCTGTTGTCGATTGCGTGATAGGATGTATAAATCTTGCAAATATAGTTTCGGGAGAGGTTCAGAGCAGTTTGGAGGTTACGAGAGGGAGAGTGCGGTATGTCCGAAAGTTCCAATCGGAAGTCTCGGAATTGAGCGTTTAGTGAAGAAATGATAAGTCACTTGGATTGATTAGGACGATAATCCTGAAATATAACGACATGGTGAGTACTCCTTCAGGAAATGAATGGCAGGTCTGACATGGAAGGTATGAACAGAAGAGGAAGATCTTTAGAATACATGCTTCATGCACAAGACCTTCGCTGAAGCGATTGCATAACGCTTTTCAGTGCCACGTAGCCCGAATTCCCTTTAGGAAGATTATGATATATGAGTGACGCTGACATCGTGTTCTTGTATTCGGTATCAGGATCCACAAGCTGCTCAGGAGAGCCAATTAGATGCCACCAAGATGCGGAATGAAGTAATTGGACGTTCGAATGACAATAGAGTCCTGCGGAACTTCTGTTCTTCATCAAGATCATCTATGACCCCACTATCCACGATGCTGTGCGCACATCCTGTAATAATACCCGGCTTGGAAGATGAGGTATCTGGGCACGGGTAAAGGTACAATGGAGAAGTATGTGGATTTCCTTCTGGGCATGAGCAGAACGGAGACTGAGAGTAGATAACTGCGGAGCGGCGATGACTCAAAATACTTTTGATGGTGGCTTTAAAATAGGTGTGGTTCAATTGTGAAGAAGCAGACAAAAATAAGCTGGGGAATCGGGCCTCAGGTGTGTTCTTCGTCAAACTATGATGTATGGAATACCGTCTTCTTTCACATTGGTAATCTAGGTGTTAAGAAACTCCTGCCAGATTGAAATATTCTCGTGAGATAGATCATCCCCCGTGCTGCAGATAGTGGAATTCAAATCCAATGACCCGATATCCCTGAAAAAAATAATAGAAACTATCTACGACGCCCCTTTTTTTCCCACTATATGGATATGGTAAGGGACTATTGTTCGGATAAATGTCGGATGCCAGTTTGTATACGACCAGAGATGTCCATGCGGGCACGTTGCATAGAGAAGGCGTAGCATAGCGATGCCATCCGATAGTTTGGCGGCTGGTCCCTAGGACTCTCTCGATTTACTTCAATTCTGGTAGATATGCATATCATATCAACCGTACGTACTCCAATTTGTTCCGACTTCATGGAAATGAACGGTATGGAGCTAGGAAGAGAGTGACTGTGAGGGGCTTGCCTTGCCATCAGAGTGATTTTTCTCACTCGGCTTCCACGATCACGAGCATCCCTGTATACATACGCTCTAGCAAACAGACCGAGTGCTCACGTCGTCTTTTAACAGGTTTGAAAAATACCCACATTGCAAGCCGCTGAAAACAATCAGTGTCGAGAGGCGTCGCCTGAGCAAAAATAATATTATATCTTTCGACCGTGGACTCCGCGTGCATGGGCTGAAACAACGGTGAGAACTAGCAGAAGACTGCATTCACTGTGGAGACTCACTCATGTTCTTGAATATGTGTATCACGGCTGAGAAACCGTGAGGATGCCGTGAGTCGGACCATTTCTAAGCTAGCCTAGTACGCCTGTATCAGTCCGGATCGGCTATGTCAACCCTTGTAATTGTGAAGTGTCTAGGGTTGTGTTCCAAGCCGATCTGACGACTGTGTGAGTGCTTATTCTGTAATAGTTTTTCAAAGTGAATGAATATGATTCTTGACCATACGATCAGGTGTGAGCGGCTCACGTCAAAGATCGGCGATCAGCCGGACAACAGATCCTCGCATAGCCGTAAATTCAATCCCTGGATATGGGCTATAGATTTGTGGTACATTGGCGGGTGCCTAGGTTCCATGAGTTCCCGATCGGCGCTTTCGGTGTGGCTGGGTATCACTAATCCCGCAGAAGTGGGCGGAAGACGACAGTAGGGTATATGCGTCATATTTCCAGGACTCTATAAGAACGTTCCAATCCCTGCAGCTCGTCGCAAGACCCGGTCGCCTTTTGTCATGACACTACTACTACTCTTCAAGCTTGCACTGGGCTTGTCTACCCTCGGTCCTGCTCTCGGTGAGACTGTGCTCTATCAGCTACCCGTCGTGAATGCCATCATGAAAGCCGATGGGTTTGAAAGAGTGTACGTCTCTCGTTCCTCTCTGTCTTAGCTACCTTTGATAACAAATGTTGGATTTACTTCAAAAGTGGTGTTCTTGCAAACGGCACTTTCCCAGGTCCCATACTCAAATTTAACAAGGGTGACCGCGCTCAGGTAAGCTATCTATATCAACTTATATCAAATCCACACATGCCGCGCTGCTTTATGACCGTTTAACATGACCGTCTCCAATCAATTGAGGCTTCTTAAATTCACGACTTGCACCGGTACTAAAAAAACTCAATTAGATCAATGTCACGGCTTCGCTCACGGAACCTACTATGCGCCGCAGCACTACGATTGTGAGTGTGAATAGAGCCATTCATGAAACTCAATTGACCCTATGAATTAGCACTGGCATGGGATATTCCAGGCCAGGTCTGCGAGTAACGATGGACCGGCCATGGTCACACAGGTTTCGTTAAATTTTTTCTTTACAATTCCCGCATCTTCATCGTGCTTTAGTGTCCGATCGCTCCGAACCAAACGTTTCTGTACGATTTTCATCTTGCCGAACAGACAGGTGAGCTTTCAATTATGATATAATGAAGTTCTCGAGTAAATTTGATATGGTGAAGGAACTTATTGGGTTCGCGCGAGTCTGTCTCTTTCTGACACTGAATCCAACGTCGTTTTCAACAGTACCACAGCCATCTGTCCACTCAATATTGCGACGGCCTCCGCGGCGCCTTCGTTATTTACGGTTCGTGTAAAACAAGCGGATGTAGTTGTAGAGCAAGGGCTAACCTTTTAATTGCAGACCCTGATGACCCACAAAAATATCTTTATGATGTGGACGATGGTATAGTAATTCTGTCCTTGTCAGAAAATGGTCTCTGATGTTACACAGAATCTACGATTATCCAGCTTGCCGATTACTATCACAACCCAGCTCCGAGTATACAACAAAAATTCTTCAACACTGGTGATGACCCTGTCCCCGATGCTGGAACTATCAACGTGAGGGATATTTTCCATCTCCACTAAATTTTAATATTGAGCTGTTTTTCTAGGGAAAAGGGAGATATATAGGCGGACCTCTGACCCCATTTTCAGTGGTGAACGTGAAGTATGGAACACGCTACCGTCTCAGAGTACGTAAGATCATCCCTACCTTGCTAGTACTCACGTTACACGCACAGTTCATCAATATGTCCTGTGCGCCACTCTTCAGAGTTTCTATTGATAGACATAAGCTCACGATCATGTAAGCCCCTCCCTGTTGTCACGACCATCTCACTCAAGTAGATATCACAGCGAAGCAGACGGAAATGCTCACGAGCCCCACACTGTTGGATCGTTTGATATATGGATAGGTAGGCAGCTTACTTCGCATCGTTTGATACGCTCATGATATATTATTGACTTAATTCAGGTCAAAGATATTCAGCCGTGGTAAGCTTCATTTCGATTCTCCAGTTCATCGGCTGCCGTGGCTGATGTCACAATCCAAAGCTATACGCTAATCAGCCCGTGGCCAATTACTGTACGCACACATGACATTTATCGGTGTTCCAATTTCCCAACATGTCGCACTCTAAACCCTGCAGGGATTCGTGCGCCCCCAACAGATGCCACTCCTGAAGGACTAATAGGTTTAAACCCTAACTGTATGTAAATTTTTTTGACAAGGTGCGCCACGCTACAAGAGGGCTCTTACTTGTTTTAGTGGACCCGGAGCTTACGTTGGCTATCCTTCGATACGAGGGTGCACCCGATAAAGAACCCGATGGGTCGACAAATTCGACTGCTACTGATCTTCTTCGTGAGACAGACCTCCATGCAAGTCTATTATAATTGTCGCTTTTATACAACCCTCTTATATTCTGATAGGCTCTCATCGATCCAGGATCCCCGGGCGGAGACGTCCCTGCCGATGTAGTCTTCAATATGGCCATTACTCAGGTATGCCAATCTCTAATGTAAAATATTGAGTCTGACGGGCTATTAAAATACTCAAAAAATAAAAATAAAAAATAAAAAATAGAATAACTTACCATATTTTGATATCAATGGCATATCTTTCGAGCCTCCTGCCGTTCCAGCATTACTCCAGATCCTCAGCGGTGCTTCTTCCCCTAACGATTTCTTGCCACACGAGAATATGGTATTATTGCCTCAGAATGCCATCGTTGAAGTTGTCATCGTCACCAATCCCGGGGACGCCGTACGTGGTTTTGCCTTGTTCCATCGGAGCACAATTCGTTTGAGATAAATATTTATTTATATATTCATGCAGCATCCGATCCATCTCCATGGGCATGCATTCGACGTCATAAAATCCAGCGGCGTCAAGGAGCCCAACTTCAAAAACGTGAGTCGTCTTTGGGGGGTTAAATTTTTTTGTTTCTACCTTGCCTTTGGGGCAATCTGACATCCCGTGTAATCGTCCGTCAGCCACCACGAAGGTATGTTTAACAATGCGTTTGTGAGCCGTAAGGGAAGACCGATTGATATGGATCGGCAGGGATACCGTCGCGGTTAACGCAACAGTCTTCCCCGCCAACGCGACATTCCGCTTTTTCACCAATAATCCCGGACCCTGGTGAGTTTATTTTTCATCTCAGAATATAATATGGACCGTGAGAAATAGGTTCTTGCACTGGTGCGTGGAGCGAGATCTCGATATAGATTTTCGGTATAAATGATATCATCTTACACAGCCACATAGACTGGCACTTGGAAGCGTGAGTGCAAGCGAGGTATACATTTCTGTTCACTTTACTGAAGGAAAGGACATACCAGCGGTCTCGCCATAATTTTCGGCGAAGCTGCAGCTGCGGAACGTATAGGCAATCAATCAGTGATCACCAGCCCCGCTTGGAAACGACTTTGGTCAGTAGATTTTTTGACGGGTCCCCAGGCCTTTTGTTTTTATTTCTTATCTTTACTCACGAGCCATTCAACCAGTCCGCTTTACAATGAGCTTGACCCCTCCTTCCAGTAGAGGTAATTCAAACAAATGTTTTATGCCCACAAAGGAGCACTGATGTTATAGAAAAAGAAGTAGAGAGCTTCCAGAAATACCTTGAAATTTATTGCATGGTT
>QFEC01000268.1:0-16446 GCA_003316585.1 Gomphus bonarii | reverse complement strand
AGTACCTTTTCCAATAATTTCCTCTTTTTTCCTTTATCATATAACCCTCCAATTGTTGTACAACTGTTTATCATCCTCCTGATCTCCCTACTTGGTAAACTAGATGCTTGTCTCCTAGAACAAGGGTCGTATTAATGGAATACATTGTATATACTAAGATAAATGAAACATAACATATATTCAATAGTACTATGATAGATTTGCTCACTATTCATTTATAAACTCTTTGCTTTTTCTTTCTCCCATGTCTATATGTGTCTTTTCACCCATTTTCCCTATTTTATACTGTAACCAATATAATATACATTTTCTTTCCATATTACAACAAAAACTAGAAATAATCCCAAGACTGAGGCATCATCCTTGGCCTTGGAGGTAAAAAAATAATGAAAAATCTTAGTTTCATATTTTCTCACATTTTACCACAGACAAACTTCTGACAGTTACCTTTTATTTAACCATTTTGGATGGCATCTGTTCTACAGTACTTGGTCACAACTGGCTCACTTGCTATAATCCATTGATTAACTGGGTATTGGGCAGAATTACCTTCAATACCTTAGTACCAGTTTCTATGGTAATACCTCAAGCTGTCATAGCTTTTAGCACCTTCCATGTGATACCTCATCTAATCCATCTCTAAAGTTAACAGCCCTAGTAAATACTGCCACCTTTGTATGGACCTGCAAATTAGAAGGATTCCAGTCATTTTAATTGGACCTTGCTAACTTTAACAAGTTCCCTTGAGGCTCAACTTCAGTTAACAACTCTGAAGTTCTAAACAGTATTAAATGCCACATTCCTGAATATTATCATACTTTGCCAATGTTTTCAGTAAGCTATTACTAATACATTGGTTTTCCTACAAAAACTTCTCCTATTATACCTATTTTCAACCTTCTCTTCAACCACTGAACCTAGTTGTCTTCTCACAATAACCAGACTCTCTTAGGTTCCTGAATCTCAAACTTCCATTTAGCTAATAACTATTCACCATTTTCTGTACCATTCCCTTTGCAACTACTGGCATAACCAAAAGTACTACCATTACTCTTTAAGTACATCTACAACACCCAGCACTTCATAAACACATATGATATTCTAATAATCCCAATTAATGAAAGCCAAACTGAAGATTGATTGGTTACCAGCAAGAAAACCCATAGGAACAGGAGGACAAGGAGAGGAACATGAGGAATAAGAGTAGAGGGAAATGACAAAAAGTCAAAGATGTTAAAACCATGAGTAGCTCAACCTGAAAATGAAGGGAGGCTACTGTTAAGAATGGGCCAAGACAAGGTTCAGAGTAGGGCTTGACTTCAGCTTATGTGCTATGCTATCCAGATCCCATAATAGCCCAAATTTCTGAAAGTGAGGTCTGACAAATGACTCAGGGTAATCTTAGTCAATTTCTCTGACTACTGAACTATTGATTTACATATATATTATATACTAGATTAGTATTTCAAATAGTTTTAATGATTTCAAATCAAAAGAACAAGGGGTTTCCAGAATGGGAATTAAAACGCAAAGTGAAACTTGAATGAGTAAGAATAAGGTTCAAGCCAAGGTGTGTTACAAAGATTGTTGTGCAGTGCAATGGAAATTACTATATCAAACAGTGTGTCACATGACATCACAAAGGATGAGGTGTGCCCAACCATGGGTGAATTTGCTCAAATCTCGCAACCTTGCTATGCAAGCCCCCTTCCCAGTCAGAGACTGCTCCCAGATTACTCCACCATATCCCATTTTACTTGAAAAACTTGCCATAGTCCGCAAACACCTCAACCGTCCCTTGGCGCTAGCGGAAAAGATCCTCTATAGTCATCTACATGATCCAAATACACTTGCTGGTCTTCATGATGTTCGAGGCTCAGTATACTTGCAGCTCAACCCCCAGAGGGTTGCTATGCAAGACGCTTCTGCTCAGTGAGTCGCTTACGAACGTTAGTCATTCCACACGGCTTAGTGCCATCATTTCAGGATGGCATTGTGAGCAACTTGATCATGTGGAGGCTCTCAATTTTGAATTGATGACGATAGGCTGCAATTTATGACTTGTGGATTATCTCAGACCAAGGTTCCTACTAGTATCCATTGCGATCATCTCATTCAGGCAGTCGATGGTGCAGAGCCAGATCTTAAGGCTTGTCCAGTTTGATTACCAGAAGTATGTTAGTAACTGATAAGCATCATCTAGCTCTCCATTGCCTCAAACAAAGAAGTCTTCAACTTTTTAGAGAGTGCGTCGAAAAAGTATGGTAAGTATAGTCGTATGCACATTCAACGCGTGTTTCCTATCTTATTGATTCACCTAGGTATTGAATTCTGGCGTCCTGGATCGGGGATAATCCATCAGATAGTGCTGGAGAACTACGCAGCACCCGGAATGCTCATGTATGTCCTGATGGTCTCAAGGCTCTGACTACTTAAATATTTATTCGACAGGCTAGGTACAGGTACGATATTCCGACTAATTTCACCGTGAAACTATCTAAACACTACCTTTCCACAAGATTCGCACACGCCTAATGCTGGTGGCTTGGGCCTTCTTGCCATAGGTGTCGGAGGTGCCGATGCTGTCGATACCATGACAGGTACACCATGGGAGCTTAAAGCACCACAAATTGTTGGTTTGTATCATCGTCATTCTTTCTCATATTTCAGGTTATTTCGCACATCCAATCGCCGATACTTGTTTTCCCAGGCATCCATCTCACTGGTCAGATGACCGGGTGGGCTACACCCAAGGACCTTATCTTATATTTGGCGGGAAAATTGACTGTCCGCGTAAGTTTGGCACTTGTGTGTACTCCGCCCTTTTCTACCCTTCCGATACGTCATTAGGGAGGCACCGGAAGAATTTTGGAGTACTTCGGTCCTGGCGTTGAGTCTCAATCGTGTACAGGTATAAGGAATAATATTAACACTTCGTCTTTCGCCCCCATTAATATCCTCTTTCAGGATTGGCAACTATAAGTAATATGGGTGCTGAAGTTGGAGCAACAACTTCTACCTTCCCGTATACGGCCTCTATGCGTTCATATCTTCATAAAACCGGTCGGTTAGTAAACGGTTCCGCCACTCGTAATTTGAAGATGTTGCTTATTAGGTGACAGAGGTCCAGTAGCGGATGCTGCAGACTGGGCACAGTCTCAAGCTGGATATCTCAAGGCTGACGAAGGCGTGCAATACGACGAGGTGATCGAAGTTGATCTTTCCGAAATAGAACCTACAATCAATGGACCTTTCACTCCTGATTTGGCAACTCCATTATCACGCTTTGGAGATTTTATCAAAAATCAGGGATGGAAGGATGAACTTTCAGCAGCTCTGATAGGTTCGTGCACGAACAGTTCTTATGAGGATATGGTGAGGGAGGCGTGACAGTATATGAAACGGCTAACATGCTAATTAATATCCACTCGATCAGACTCAAGTCGCGAACCTTGCTAGACAGGCTAAGGATGCAGGATTAAAGACAAAAGTATGATCAAGCAAGGTTATCCTGCACAACGTACAAGCTGCTCACCCCTACGCATTGAGCACAGGTACCCTTTCTGTGTACGCCTGGATCAGAACGGATCCGTGCTACTATGGACAGGGACGGTCTCACCGCGGCATTGAAAGACGTTGGAGCTGTTGTGCTTGCCAATGCCTGTGGACCTTGCATTGGACAGGTAAGTTCGCGACTGCCTGTGTCTACTCAACTAAAACACCAATTCCAAAAGTGGAAGAGGGAAAATAGAAATGAGGAAACGAATTGTATGTATTCCAATCATTGCAAGAATACCCCGTGAAAGACCTTCATTTTTGTAGCAATCCTCTCGTCGTTCAACCGGTATGAATATTCTTCATGGTTTACTTGGTGCTGACTACCAGAAAGCAATTTCAAATCTCGCAATGATGGTAATCATAACACAGTAATACATTTTTAAAGTCAGTCACCATATCACTAATGGCGCTATTAGATGAATTTTTTGGCTTCCCCGACGGTGGTAACGGCTCTAGCTTTCAGTGGGAAATTGACCTTCAACCCTTTAATTGACTCGCTGGAATGTCCTGATGGAAAGTCATTTAAATTTGTCCCTCCAGTGGGGACCCATCTTCCTGACAATGGCTTTACACATGGTAAAAATTTCGTCATCACCATCACAATCATTCTCTGAGCTGCAGGGTTCAACAGGTGACATCTCCTTTTATCCCCTTGTGAATCCAAAGCCTCAGGCTAGCACTGAGATTGTTATCTCACCCACGTCAACCAGACTAGAACTTCTTGAGCCGTTCTGTTCTCACTTCAATGCTTCCAACGATCGGGGTTTAGAGCTCCCGCCCTTAAAGGTCCTTATGCGGGTAAGAGGAAAATGTACCACTGACCACATCTCTGCAGCTGTGCGTGTAATTTGTTCCTCTGTCATGCTGTAGACACACGTGCGATATAGGGCCCTTGGTTGAAGTATAAAGGCCATCTGACAAACATCTCAGAAAATCTTTGTGAGTCCTGGATTCGTTCATGCACTTTGAGGTTTGGGCTAATTTTCAAACTCCAGTGATTACTGTGTGCACCTTCTTTAACACTGTTAAATGTCCATTCTTAACGCCAGGTCAGGCTGTCAATGATGAAGGGGGTCAAATGAACGTTGCATTCGATCACGATCACACCTGCGATCAATCCCCGAACGATACAATTCCCAGAGTGGCACAACGCTTGAAAGCCCGCAATACTCCTTGGGCACTCATCGTAGATCAAAACTATGGTGAAGGCTCAGCACGGGAGCATGCTGCCCTACAGCCGCGATTCTATGGCAAGTATCTTTAGAGTTGCGAAGACTCGCTTTTACCGATGCTGATCATCGCAGGCTGCGCAATGATTGTCGCTCGGTCATTTGCTCGTATTCACGAGACAAATCTTAAAGTAAGTCCACAATAAGGATTGAAGTTCTCTTCACATTTTTTTTTTTAGAAACAAGGGATTTTACCTCTTTGGTTCATTGACGAGATGGATTATAAGCGCATTGGTGCTGGAGATACCATTGAGACCATGGGTCTTGAACAGATTTTTAGTGGAGCAGGCAGCCCATTAGTTCGCCTCAAAGTTACTAAGCTCACAGGCGACTCGTTCCACCTAAACACGAGGCATACCATGTCGCCACATCAGCTTAAATGGCTCCAAGCGGGTTCTGCGTTGAACCACATTCGTGCTATGAATCTAAGTTCGCAAGATTAGAATACAGTATCACAGAATATATTACTTTTTTTTTTTACGCTGCAGCTCTGATGATACCTGTAATGGTTGTTCCTTAGCTAAGGCCTCTCCAGCCGCTTTTAACTCTCCTTTATCTGCAACCCAATTCCCCTCCCTGCATTTCATCCAATCAAGAGCACCTTGAGCAATTTTCATTGCAGAGAAAGGCATCCTTCCAAGCTTTGCAACTTTTAATCCGTGACTATCCCTATTCACTCCAAGCCGGAGGCGATGGGAATATGTAAAGTGCCCATCCTAACCATAAACGAGATTGAGTAAACTTAATCGTTAACTGATAATGTCACACCTTTGTTTCATCAACATCAGTACAGAAGAAACCTATATCCTTGAAAAAGCCTCGAGGGCCAGTTTCGTCCGTGTAGCCAACCATGTCGGCTACCTCATGGAAATGGGTAGCGAAGAGGGCTCGACAACGATTCACACTATACAAATGGTGCACTGTAGCAAAGGCTATGGCCAGGCCATCCTTCACAGTAGTTCCTCTGCCCACTTCGTCCATAATTACCTGGATGAATGTTCATCACAAAATATAAAAGTAACGGCACAACCGTACTTACGAGACTTTTGTTGGTAGCATGATTTAGAATATCAGCTGTTTCCAGCATTTCCACCATGAATGTACTTCTATCTCTAAACAGGTCGTCCTTGGCTCCAATGCGTGAGAATAACTTGTCGATGATACCTATGCTGGCTTTATCTGCTGGCACAAACGACCCACATTGGGCCAGTATTGCTAAGAGGGCTGTCTGGCGCAATAATGTCGATTTTCCGGCCATATTTGGACCAGTAATAATATGCAATCGGCTGTTCGGTGTGAGCGATACAGTGTTAGGCATGAACACACGGCCGGAGCTCAGGAGACCCAACTCCACAGATGGGTGGCGACCATTTGTAACCGAGTAGGATGTGCTATGAATATTAGTTAGTCCATAATCTTCTCCATTTTCTGAAATAGCCCACCTATCATCAAGTACTGGACGAACGAAGTGCATCTCAGATGCAAGATTTGCGAAGCCAAGAGTAACGTCTAATTCATCCATAATCCGAGCATTTCGACGTAGAGCATTCGCCTCCATGTTAACTTCGTTACGCAATGTCTCGAATGCATTCTTCTCCTCTGCAACGATCGCCATTATGGTCTCTAAAATTTTGCTTCCGAGGCCGTACCAAATCTAAGAGATATTAGGAGAAGCTCATCATCTCTTTCGTAAACTTACTTGATTAAAGAATGATTTAGATGAAATTGTTGAAGCGATCGGAATAAACTCTGACGATTCCTCAATCATGCCAAGGTCTCGCTTAGATTTACCGATATGTACATGTACACCGTTTTTGCCCGATAATCGAAGGCTCAGAGAGGGTGCATCTATTGCAATGTAAGACAAAGACAAAGTAGACTAGGCATAACATACCATATCGACACTGTAGCTCTTGTTCCAGCCTTTGGCGGCTGGCCTCTGCGTCCCTCAAGCGAGCATGGAGCGAAGTGAGTTCGGGGGAAAAACTGTGACTCCATGTTAGACCGGGACGTAAATGTCGAAGATGAAATTCACTCTGGTTTGATTACTGTTTTCAACTGTCCTGTCCAAGTGGAATTGGTCATCCTAATTGCCTCGTGAACACTATTAGTCAAATCTTCCTGGTCAGCATCCTGGTCAACAGTGATTAGTCCATTGATATCCACGGCCATTCCAATGCGCAATGCCAGCTTGTTTAAGTCTGCCATTTTATCCAGAAGGCGCCGAAGGTCCATCCATTCTTCGTCCTCTCCTGTCGAGCACCCCCGCGATTCCATCCGATATTCCAGTTCAATTCTGGACCGAATTTCCCCCCAAATGTTGATGGCACTCTTGATGGCTGACACATCCGGGATATCACCTCTCCTTAAAAGAAATTTTTGCACTATCCGTGAAGCGTCCTCTAGACGCCTCAGAAGCAGTACTAAATCATCTCGCAGGTGACGTCTAGCATAAAATAGAGACACAAGGTTTTGCCTTGCGCGAATTTCCCTCAATGAAGTGCTAGGTGAACCTGATCATCCGTGATGCTTTATTAGTTCATGGACAAGCTAGAGCTAGAAAATTGACACATACAAAGCCACCTCGCAAGGAGACGGGTCCCGCTGTTAGTCACCGTATGTTTGATGACGCTCAATAGGCTGCCAGTTGTACCACCCTCTCGCATTCCCTCCCTGATCTCTAACGCTTTGATTGTTTGTGAGTCCATATGCATCCTATCTTGCTGGCCTTGCCGAGTTGGTGATGACAGCAGCGGCATATGTTCGAGAAGATGGGCTTGGAGAAATGTGGTAAGAAGTGCTATAGCTGAGGTCTCATGCTCTGTGAAGACATGTTTTGCTGAAGTAGGTTGGAAAGGAATCTCCGCAACAAGATCATCGGCGTACGAAGCGGGAGATGTCAGATCCAAGGTGGAGAGCGAAGATCCTAGCTGAGAGTGATTCATGTACGACACAAAACATCCCTCACCGGCCACTGCGAAGAGGATGGGATGGGATGGGATTTGCTTCAGCGCAGAATTAAGCACAACTTCACTTGGTGCAATTCTAGCGATATCATCCTTGAGGTTTCCAATGGTAGACTGCTGAGCAAAAAATTCACCAGTTGAAACATCTATCCACGCGAGACCTAGAATTCCCTCTGCATTTGTCCCACGAGGATGGTTATTAGTATCATTCGATGCGTCAGTCTTGTCGTGACATGCCAACCCACAAGGAGAGTCCATCTGTAACCCATCGATGGCAAGCAAGTAGTTGTTTTCATACGGGTTCAGGAAAGTTTCGTCGATGAGTGTTCCTGGAGTGAGCACTCTTACAACGCGCCTATCGAACCCTTCCTCAGAGTTTTTTCGCCTGAATTCTTCGCATAACGCTACGCATCTCTGGTGGACTTGCACCAGAACCTTTAAATGTCGATCGAGATGAATGATAGGAAAACCACACATAAGAACCTCTTGGCGGTCCCAGATACGTCTCGTTAGTTTAATTGAGAGCAGACGCGCAACTTCAGACGCTTGGTCAAAATATGACTAAGGGTACATGAATAAAATGATACGACTGAAAAGCTGAAAGAAAAATACCTCGTAGAAGTTGCCTACCCTTGTAAGTAGGATACAATGAGGAAATTTAGCAAGATTCTCCAAAATCTCTATGGCAAGTTGGTTTTGGGGTAAACGTGCAGTCCCAACAACTTATGATAATCAGGATAATCCACAACGCATATAAAATTGGTTACCTCGGCCTTTCTCTTCATTAAGGACTTTACATGGTTTCTTTCTTCGCCTCAGTTTGGCTGTAGCATGGAATTAGTAGGGAGAGACTGCCTAGAATTCAGGGAGCAAAAATACGTGTATCTTCTTCATTTATAGCATCACCATCAGAAGGCATCTCGTTTTCTGAAGTGGGCCTTGTTTTCAAGCTGACTTCTGCTGTAGCTAATGCTATGGTTGTCATTCATGATGTCACCTGCATGGACTATATAGCCTTACTTGGTCCCAACTCTGAGCTCACGTCGATTTCCCAAGAACGAGGGTTCGGCGTATCTTCTGTGGGATCTCCATTACCATACTATGTTGTGAAGATGCAGATAACACCATGCCTATGAACAAAGACTTGGGGCTCGGCTCTGTCTCTGTCCTTGCCAAATGCTGTGGGAAAGTTGTAGTATGGAATAGATCACCGAACTTACTGGAAATAACAGTGGTCGGGTCGTGTTTCGTTCTTCGCTTTCTCGGTGGCTCTGAAAGAAAATCTAAAAATGTTGGTGAAATTGAGGGATCCAAATTTGCACAAACTTCGATGATTGTCTAGACAAGGACCACCACTCTGAAGCTCTACACCATATTGAGTGGGCATGAAGAGTAGTGGAAAATAAACCAATGGCACACACTTTCTTCACATTCTGAAGCTCGAAGACGAGAACGGCTCCCCGAGGACTCTCTGGGAAAAGTTAATCCTCCAAGCCACTCTCCGAGCGGTGGAGGATTAGATCCATCAGAAAGTTTCATGTTGGTGGGAAGCTCTTTGTATTTCTTTCGGACGAGCATCTTGTTGACTTCATTTTCAGTAACCGTGACGTCTGTTTTTAAGCGAATCCAACTAAACATGGACACGATTAGATGCTTTTTTGGAGATAATCGAATTGAATTAATGGAGACATAGGAAGATAAATTCATGAGAATGACCATAAGCTGCCCATTCCTCCTTAGTAAACAGCTGGGTTGAAATGGCGGAAGTTGAAGTTTTCGGCGTTTACTCTGTCCTACATCCGCTCCTTTCAGAACCATCACGAGCCTTTTCTTTCCACCTTCTTCCTCTACTCCCAAATACTATGGCTGGCAGACGTAGCGGTGCTAAAAGGAATGTAAAGAAGGGTGTTCAGTTTACTCTTATGGTAGTTGGTCAGTTTCTTAGTGCTGAATTTTTTTCCTGGGTTTCCGGATGAACACATTCCTAGGTGCCTCTGGAACTGGACGCACCACCTTTGTGAACACTTTGTGCGAGTCTGAAGTCCTCGGCCACAAGGTCGCCGACAATGCTGAGACCGCTCATGTTGAGGAAGGCATTAGGATCAAGCCTGTTAACGTTGGTCAGTTTTGCTCATGATTACAATTCTGTATCCTGCCACTAAAGTGTTCATGTAGAACTTGAAGAGGATGGTGTTCGTATTGCACTCACTATCGTTGACACGCCCGGTTTTGGTGATAATATAGACAATGAATTTGCGTGAGTAAATTATAAGTACATCATCTGACTGGTTTTGATTTCATCCGCAGCTTTCAAGAGATCGTTGGCTACTTGGAACGTCAATATGACGATATTCTTGCCGAAGAGTCCAGGATTAGACGTAACCCAAGGTTTAGAGACAATAGGGTGCATGCATTATTGTACTTCATCCCCCCCACGGGACATGCGTAAGTGATACCAATCCTTTCACGTTGCCTGACTTTATGATCTTGTACGATCACTAGTCTACGTGAAATGGATATTGAGCTCATGCGCCGTCTTTCTCCACGCGTCAATGTCATCCCTGTAATCGGTAAAGCCGACTCGCTCACTCCTGGTGAGCTCAAGGGGTTTAAAAAGAGGGTGAGGATTTTTAGGCAATACGTTACACTTCTTAGTGGTCGCTGATGGCTGTTTAGATAATGGAGGATATCGAACATTACGACATCCCTGTCTATAACTTCCCGTATGACGTCGAGGAAGATGATGAAGACACCATCGAAGACAACAGCGAGCTTAGAGTGAGTAGCTGCTGTCTCGTGCAGATTTTTACGTAACGACGCAAATCAGGCCCTTATGCCCTTTGCAATCATTGGTTCTGAAGACGAGATTGAAGTGGACGGACAGTTGGTTCGCGCAAGGATTTACCCGTGGGGTATTGCTGAAGTTGATAACCCGAAACATTCCGATTTCAGTAGACTGCGGAGTGCTTTGCTCAAGTTAGTAATCTTTCTCTCAGATTCTTCGCTATCACTAACCTTGTTTTAAGTTCACATCTGATGGATCTGAAGGTGACGCGATATATTTTGTTCCTCTGAATGTGTATCTGACTTATATGTATGCATCTCAACAGTCCCTGACTCATGATCTCCTATATGTATGTTTCTAGTCATCCTGGATTCCGGATAGGTACAGTCGTTGATGGATTCTACAGGAAACATACCGTACGGAGAAATTGTCCAGGACGGTACACGCCGACCAGACGTACGTGAGGTCATGTCTCTGATTGCAAACTCTCTGAGACCCTGTTCTGTCAGCGACTCCTCCATACTCCCTGAAGAACTTGCCACCCAGAGCGTTCGCCTCAAAGAAGAACAGCTGCGCAAGGAAGAGGAGAAGGTAATTTGTTTCACTCTTTTCCAGACCTTATTTAATCCTCCCGCAGTTACGCGAGATCGAGTTGAAGGTCCAACGTGAGATCAACGAGAAGAGGCAAGAACTACTTGCCAAAGAAGAGTCCCTTAGGTATGTTGTTCCTGTATGGGGGCAGGACAGCCTTAGACTGATCATCATGATGTACAGGAATCTTGAAAGTCGACTTGCAGCCCAGGGATCACAAGCAGAATTCTGAGCGAGCCGCTCTCTGCAAGGTCTGCAAAATAGTACTGGAATGCTCTTCGATATGCATACCCATACCTTTCTTTCTC
Organism: Gomphus bonarii; assembly: GCA_003316585.1. Taxonomy (NCBI): domain Eukaryota; kingdom Fungi; phylum Basidiomycota; class Agaricomycetes; order Gomphales; family Gomphaceae; genus Gomphus; species Gomphus bonarii. The sequence continues at coordinate 5,009 of QFEC01000268.1, read as the reverse complement.
TTGAAAGTTTTTTTTTTTGCGTCTGGATTGAACTTTACCCACTTTCTCTTGGAAACTACGATAATACGATGTCTACTTGTTTGATGGACTTGACACTCATCGCGTGAGCCCGTTGTGATGAAATGTTTAGCGTGAGAAACCTGGGTGTGAATTGGAGGTTCAAACTTAGCAACTTGCTCACGGTTTGTAGCGACGTTGTAGAGGTCTGGCCGCCGTCTCATACGACGAGGACAGCACGAGGCTATATGCTTCAAGAGTCTATCCCCGATTTCCTGGGACTGTGACCGAATCCCAGCAATTACTTTGACAGAGCCACAATCGGATACTCTTTCCTCCCCATCTACCAGCCCTTCGCGACCAATCCTTTGTTGGCCCTCTCTGCAAAACTCTCTGCCATCACTACTTTCATAGACGTGTCCAGACCTTTCTCGCCAATTGTTCAGCTGTTGGTTCCGGATTCGTCAGACCAGATGGTTGATATGCAAAACCATCCTGCGGCCAGAGGGCCGTCTCAAGCTACGACAGCACGACCTTCGTCTCGCCGCGCACTCACCGCTGCTCTGGAGTTAGCACAGGAGGCTGTCAGACTTGATACCACCAATGACGACCCAATCGGTGCTATACAAGCTTATAGTCGGAGCGTTGCGCTCCTGAGCGAGGTAATGGAGAGAGTCATGCGAGGTGAAGATACTAGCGACAGCGGAAGAGATCGACGACGTGGGGGCAGACGAAGAAGCGTTGTCGCTAAAGAAGAGGAAGTCAGGAGACTCAGGTCTATCGTTAGTTCATCCTCTTCTTTAAGTCATACACCGAGTCTCATAATATCTTCAGCATGATACCTATGCCGATCGCATGAATATCCTTAGCGACATTTATAATTTCGATCCGTATAACCCTGACGGAGCGACTATGGAGAACCAAGCTCGAAAGTTGCATGAGCTGTCTTTATCATCTGCGACTGAAGGATTAACAGAAGAGGCTGACCGAGGTGACTCGTTCGATGGTGAAGAGCTCATTGGATCAGCGATGCTGGCTCCTTCTCGAGATTCTACGTCTACTCCAGATTCCTCACGGACAGGCAGTGACTACCCGTGCACGACCGACCATTCTCTACCAGATTTCGAAATGGTTCATCCCCCGTCATTTCAGCAAACAAGTTTTGTGTTGTCCTCATCTGGCATACACAACTCCGCAAGTTCGTCTACAAATCCCCGCGTGTCAATACTACCACCTCCACGTCCCCCTCCTTCCGGCCCCCTACCCACACGGCCTCGGAATGGTTCACTAACCCTAGTCCTTCCTCCCCGGGCTGCACCTTCTTCCCTACCCGCCGTCTTTGAGTCAAATGATTCCTCACGAAGTAATCTTCTCTCTTCTGTGTCAACGCGACCGAGAGGAAATTCTACTGCTCACAAACGAACTGGATCAGATAATAGACTAGAAGCGCTTCAGGAAGAGCCTGATGGTCGATTGATCTCTCAAAGCGAGGTACCCGACGCGGCTAGAACCATTTATTTTAGACAGCCTCACGATCCGGCACCGCATTCTCGACACTATCCTGTGGATGAAGATGATTACCATACAAGTATCACTCGGCCACCAAGCCAATATCTGATTACGCCTCAGGCGCATCCCCCACTTCCTCATGTGAAAGATGCGCCACCACTTCCGCCTATTCCAACGTTTGCTACACCCCCAGCGTTGAGTACCCCGTCGCCACCTTCTTCTTCCCCCCAACTGTCACCCATGACGCCTCGTGGAAACTCATTAATTACTCAACCACATCCATTTTCCGTTCAGGAACCTCCTGCACATGTTTCCCGCGCAAGGGGGATATCAACACCTACATTCCGCTCAGATACATACTCTCAACCTTCACAATTGGTTATCAACTCAAATATTTCTGGGGGGACTATTTTGCAAAGGCGAAGCAAATCGTCGACAGGCACACTTTCCTCCCAATCCTCTTCACGCTCATCTCCACCAGGAACAACGGTGCCTAGTTCGGGGCCCACATCTCCGCCGTCAACATCATTGCCAGTTGTACGATTAACAACATCATCCCTTCCTGCAAGCACAGCGGGCAGTCTAGGTATGGGGCGAAGTCGTTCATCATCGCAGCCTCCTCGACCTATCATCAGTTCCAACTCCTCTCTTTCTGAGTTTGGAGTCCGACCGTCAGGACCGTCTTCTCAAAACTTTGTCCATACACATGGGCCCTTGCCACGAAAACCTTCATTCCCTTCCCGTTTCAATACTGTCATACAGACCTCTGGAGCCCCTGTCAATATACCTCCAGTATCAGGGACGTCTTCGTATCTTCCATCTTCGCCACTCCCTTCGTTCCCGCCCACAGATCCGCTTCGTAAACCTTACCATTTGATGTCTTTGTTGCGGATCACTATGACTAGCAAGTCAGGCGGGTATATAACTCGACGGCTACACGTACCACACGAAGTGTGGTCACAGGGTGGGGCAAAGCTTCTCAATTTGCCAGAAAAAGTCCGAGTAGTTGAGGTGCTTTGTCACGCGTTAGAGGAAGTCCAAAATGCTAGTAGCGAGGTTACGTCTGGTGCGGGAGTCAACGGAACAACATCTGGGGGCGGACGGAAAGACTTTGAACGTTGGGTTACTAAACTAGATGAATGGAATGGAGCCTGTGAAAGTGTTGTAGGAAGTGTTGGAAAGAAGTTGGGGGTAGGTGAAGGTTTCGGTGCGAAAAAGAGTGGTGGGGTGAGTCTGTAAGTAGAATCTCACTCAACCTGGCATCATAAGCGAATTTTGCAGGTTACCTCATGGAGTGGCAAATTCGCGCGTTCATTTGACCGAATGACCAATGGGAAGAAGTGAGCTAATATTCTTTTGTTCAAACATGGTGTGGGAATTGTATTGATTTGCTCCTTGCGTATCGTAGCCTCGATTCTCCAGCCAGCTATGTTGCTGGGCTCACCAAGCTGTTTCTACTCGCCCAGCTGTTAGATGAACACACTAGGACGCTTCTCGCATCGCCACCTTCATCATTGTACAGCTCAATTCCGTTAGACATACGTCAAGCACTTGAGCTTAGGTTCAAAAGGTCGTCTGAATTTTTTGCCAGTGTCGTTCTCACCTTTGTTGTTCGAGACCTTTCCCAATTGCTGGACAAGTACGTGAAAAAGGGAGAGAAATGGCTGGCGGAGTGAGTTGTAGAGCATACCGTTGTGCGTCAGTACTCCACCTGGACAGGGTATCTTATGTGTCATTTTGGAAAGTTAGACATATCACCTGGATGTTACAATCGCGCCCTGTTTCGTGCTCCTGATCTCGATTTCCTTTTCGATTTTTCATTCTTTGCTTTCCGATTTTGTTTTGTCAAGGTGCACATAATGTTGTTGCAGAGGTTTTGTACGATTCATGGCAGAAATAACAGTTCAAATTTCAAGCTTCAAAGGTTAATTTTACTCGGGTGACTCATTATAGCGGTTTCGATTACTTCCCAAAATAACAACTTGTAGCACACCAACTGCTGCGTGTTAAAGGATGAAAATTTGATATAATAACTTTCTTATGTGGGGCTACAAATTCATATAATTTTTCAGACAGTAAAAACTATAATATAAAATGAGTGTCATGGGGAATAGATGACTTCAAATCTTTATGTATGCTCTTGGTGCTCCAGTATCCTTAAATATGTACTGGCTACATGAGCCACCACTGGCAAACACTTTATCTAGCACCATGAGCCCTCAAGGAGGTGCACCTTGTATGCTCGATTCTGGATCTTGTAGAAAAGTATAGTGAGGCAAGGGGAAGTGTAGGGGATCCTGGACATCTATGCCTAGCTGTAAATAGCACCCAATGGTGCCAGTTCTTTTTCCTTGAATTTCTTCTGCAATTTTTGACTTTTGTCACTAAAATTGTGACATAAATATTATTGTGTTGATATGTAAATGTAGTATCCAATAGCCTCAAATTTATAATATTTTTCTCTTATTTTTACTGATTTTTTTGAGGCTATAACTACTTTATTTTGTTGAGGCCCAACTGAAGTGTCCACAAATGCCCACAAACTCAGCTGAGTTTGCTAATACTCTCAAACCGGGTAACATGGACGCTTAAATTTAATCTCAGCGCGCAGTATCCAAGCACAGGTATGGGGTTATGCAAGGCCTGACATGGCCTGAGTAAATAGACCATAATAATGTACATATAAGGCATAAAAACAATGTACATGGTCTGTGCATGATCAAGGCTGTGTTGGGTAATGACTCATAGTCAGGAACTGAAAGTTGATTGGCTAGGAACCTTCTGTAATGTTCTACCATCTTCCATAACCATTAATAGATAGAAGTTCTCACCCTAGTGTAAATAAGGTATAGAAGGAGGATATACTGCCCCCTAAAATAACAATACATACATCTGCTTCTATCCTATCAATCTGTCAGCAACAACAAGAGCTTCAATACTTGGGAGCAGAAAAGGGAAATGAGCAATGATACTTGTCGGTGTATTGACCAGCTCAAGACTGAGCTTTAACTAATTACCTAAGAACTGTACATATAGTCTGGTGGAGTAGTGGAGTCCAATAACAAGTAATAGAAAAGGGAGGAGTGGAGAAATCATGACACAATCCACATGATTCATGTGACACTTCTCTTAGTGATCTGTTGATTTTCCAGTGATGGAGATTAGTACAGTTGATTTTCCTACTTAACGCCAAGGGTGGGTGATATCCTTGTGATTCTACAGGGTGAGATTGGCTATCGATTTTCTAGTTGGTTACACTCTGCTTTAGGGTTGATCTGTTCAGTTGATTTTCCTGTTCAGAGATACTCTCCAGTTAAGTGTTGTTGCCTCACAAGCACTTCACTTTATCCTGTCTTTCCTCAGAGTGAATTAACTTGAATATCAAGTCAATCCACTTATTTCCTCTAGCCTCTGAGCGCACTCCCTTCTTTAGGAATACTTGACCCTGTTAAGTGTATGCATGTTGGGGATCTGTCTCTTAGGTTATGAACTTTCATATTAAA
>QFEC01000263.1:0-17657 GCA_003316585.1 Gomphus bonarii | reverse complement strand
AGTGTTTTAGTGTTGAATATATGCATATAATTCAGGATAATTGCCAATTTACAACACTAACTACATCAAAAACCACATGCATACATGAGCTCTTCTGGACAAGATGCCTTATGAGATGGTGCATCACATAAAACTGAACTTATGTGATACTTATGAATGGGGGAAGTATGTATATGTCAAAAGCAAACAAGATGATAAATTACTGTCTAGAGCCAAGAAAGTGAAGTGGGTGGGTCACTCCACACAAATCAATGGCCACTGCATATACTGGCTGGACATACAGAGGGTAACAGTTGAAAGAAACATTATATTTGACCTAGGACAGAGAGACACAGTTCCTTCTATATTACCTTCTGATAATGAAATGATTTCCACACTAAGAGTAGCCAGGATTCCACTGTATTGACCAATAGCAGCACCCGAGACATCACATGACCAAACTCTGGAAGAGAGCCAGATTGAAGAATCCATTGCACAGATGCCATCGAGAGACTTTGAGGATTTACAACCAAGTCAAACAGGTGTGAGTAGTCCTACCCAACCAGCCACCAAGAAGAAGTGAGTGAATACACCTCCAATGTGAAAGAGTGGGTTCAGGGTCTAGGCACTTTGCTATTCAAAGTACAGAAGAAGAATTCACCACACTTGTTATTATTCTCAATGATATCAGCATGAATGCTGACCATTATAACAAGGGAGTTGATGACGACAATTATCTTGCAATAAGTACCAAGCTGTTTGATGAAGAACAAGATGAAATAAGTTATTTCAGCCATGATTTAACCCTTCCAACAATGACTAAATATGCTTTGAGTGATCCTACATGGAAGAAATCCATGGACAATGAAATAAAGGCCCAAATTGAAAAAGAGACATGGGAATTAGTCATTCCACCTCCTGGAGTGAATATAGTTGGTAGTACATGGAAACATGTGCTCAAAAAGGATCAGAAAGGAGCTATAGTATGTGCTAAATCTCAACTAGTAGCCAAGGTTTTTCCCAAACCTTTGGGGTCAATTATGATGAAACATATGCTCCAGTCATTCAGATGACATTATTATGGACTATATGTGCTATTGCTGCTCAGAACAACTGGCCAATACATTAAATGGATGTGGATGTAGCATATCTAAATGCTAAACTACAAGATCCTATCTATATGTACAAGCCGCTGGGGTATTTTGAGAAACAGAACAACCATGTTCTCCTGCTGAAGAAATGCATATATGGCCTCAAGCAGTCAGGAAGAGAGTGGTACAAGTGTCTATCCAACACATTATTTAGTATGGATTTTTAAGAAATCATCATCTGATGCAGCAGTATTCTATAGACACAGACCAAAGGGCTATGCGATCATTAGAGCAGCTGTGGATGATCTTACCATCACAGCAGTAGATGAATACACTATCTAAGGCATCAAGAGAGACCTGTAACATATCTTCAAGATGAAAGACCTTGGAGAAATACATTAGTTGCTCAATCTTAAGATTGAATGCAACAGAACAGCCAGGACAATCAGCTTCTCCCAAGAAGCATATATTAACAAAATATTAGCCAATTATAATCTCACTGATATTAAAACACATGTGACTCCTCTAAATCCAAATATAAAATTGACTAAAGATCAATGTCCTACTACTGATGAAGAAAAGAGAACCATAGAGAATGTTCCATACTAGCAGGCAATTGGATCACTTATGTGGGCTACTATAGCCACATGACCTGATATTGTGTTTGCAGTATCATTATTATTGCAGTTCCTTGAAAACCCAGGACTAATTCACTTGAATGCAGTGAAATGAGTGCTTAAATATCTCAAAGGCACAAAGAATAAAAAATTAGTCTTAGGAGGGGACAGAGAGGGACTGGTCAGATAAGCTGACGCTGACTGGGCTTCACAGGATCATAGGCATTCTATATCAGCCTATGTATTTCAAATTGACTGAGGAAGCATCTCCTGGAGTTGTCAAAAGCAGACAATTGTTGCTTTATAATCAACTGAAGCTGAATTCACTGCATTGACATATGCAACAAAGGAAGCAATTTGGTTGAAACAATTTATTACTGAAGTTTTCCAACCTATTAAATTACCCATAAAATTGTATTCTGACAACCAATCAGTGATTACAATAGCCTATGGGAACCAGCAACACTCTAGGATGAAACACTTCAATATACAACTCTACTTTATCAGAGATAGCATCAAGTTTCAGAAAATCTGAATTAATTACCTGTCAACTGATCAAATGCTGGCAGATATACTCACTGTCAAAGTACGATCAACTGAGCCTTGGTCCTCTTGGTCGCAATGACTGAGGTCCATTACTTACAAGTCTTAAAGATCACGTTCGGCTTGGTTTGGCTATATTCTACTTTACTCCATTCTATCCTTTTCGCTCGCTTTGTTTCGCTTCGGTACCCTTCGGTACATGTACGGGCATGTATGCCCGCCTTCATTCTTTCTAGTACTTTTCCTCCACATATCTTCATCCTAGTTTCCATGTCTAATACAACCCTGTTGCATAGCTTAATCGTTTCTCTCTTCCTATATAAGTTACCTATTATCTGTATGTATTCTTCATTCAGATAATTGACTTAGTTAGACATACATCCTCTAGTTCTTAAGTCCCTTCGTCCACCACTCGGTTCCAACAACCTCGGCCATTAACCGAGCCTCATCTGAAATATAGTGGCTCAGCAGATAGATAGGCACAATGCACGAATGTTGAAGCCAATGCCACGTCAGTCTTCGGCTCATTGGACCAAGCCGAACCACCCGAACCAAGGGCATGTTGTGCATGCACTTAACACTCACAAAAGGTCTTCCTGGACCCAAGGTCAAGTCCATCACTGAGAAACTCAGCATATATTAAGCTTGAGGAGGTATGTAGGGTGCATATATGCACTAAAACACCTCTGAGAGTACTAACCTTAATATATACTGTTTTCACACTTGAAAACACTCAAGAACTGTTCAATATATTCACTAATATTTTTCAGATTTGTGTATTGTAATCTGTGTGTTCATGAGTTTTCATCTTATTTTGTTGTATACTACCAGGCACAGCACTCAATTTTGCCTCCTCCTTGAGGCTACACATGTGTCCCCACAGCTCAGCAGGAACTGCCTAGGCAATTGCTTGGTGCCCTCACTTATCAGATGGGCACTAGGCTGGTGCTAAAGGGCTAGTTCATGCATACGGTGGGTCAAAAAACTGCCTAATGTTTGTGCATTTTAGAAAGATTGATATTTTGTGAAGGAATAACATCAGCAAAAGTTCTGAAAATCTCACATGATATATTAGAACATGTTGGATATCTACCAACTTAATAAATCATGTGAGTCCAATCAAAACTCATTTCTCAATAAATCAAACAAAATAATCACTTTGGGGCAGTTTTTTGACCCTCTATTATTTTCTCTGACTTTCAATGTTACACACCAGTATAAGGTAGGAGTAGCTCATGTGAATCATTAACATGTCATGTGACCTTATTTGTATCAATTTGGCATGTTGAACTTTGTTCATTCATCTCCTTGACTCCTTACCACCACTATGAAATCCATCTCTACTGAAAAGCATTCTTCTGTTGTTTCTCTCCTCAATGAGGGGTATTCCCATCATCAAATTCAAGCTAGGACTGGCCTGGGGAAGGGTACTATTGGTAGGATCAGTGGAGAGGTAGAGGGGGATAAGGAAAATCATCCTGGTGGCTGTCCTTCCAAGCTTTCTGTCAGGGGACCACCCATTTTGCAACCCAAACCAATACCAAACTGATTTGCCTATACTGATGGTGACTAAGCTGAGCTGAATGCACATACAATAAAAGTGACAACAGCTGCTTGGTCCAACTTTGTGACATACCAAACCAAGAAACTGAGGTGTCAGCCCAAGTACTGGAACACCAGATATGGGTTATGGGGCCAGCATACCTTAGGGCCCGATTGAGGGATAAGGTATGCTGAGGAAGTAGGAAGTGGATGATGAGTATATAGGTTGCATAGCTCACTAGCAAGGGACCCTAAGTTTTTTATCTTAGGTTTTTCCCCCTTACTAGGTGAGGCTCCAGTTCTATGTACACAGTCTAATATACTTAGGTTTTTCCCCCTTGTTAACTTCAGTCATGTGACTTTGGCAACTTCAACAAACACTACAGGGGTTGCCCTTACACTTTCCCCTTATGATGAACAGTCAATTATCTGTCAAATCAGCTCTGGGAAGCTTGAAAGTGCTGTCCAAGCCACCCAATTCATAAATTCCATCATATCTACTTCTGTCACTCCTCAGACTGTTAGGAATGTGTTGAAGGAAGCTGGCTTTAGATCAGCAACAAAGAAGAAAGTCCCTATGCTCAAGGGGTCTCATTGTCAACAACATTCAAAGTTTGCCCAATACCATGAAAATCGGACTTTGGAGGACTGGAAGAGGGTGTTGTGGACTGATGAGACAAAAATCAATAGGATTGGGTCATATGGGAAGGTGTATGTTTGGAAGCAACAAGGGGAACCAGTGTCAGACAGGACCACTACACCAACTGTCAAACATGGAGGGGGGAATAACTTGATGGTTTGGGGGTGTATGGGCTGGAATGGGGTGGGGAAGCTGATAGAGGTGCAGGGGAACATGGATGCAGTGCAGTATTGTGAGATTTTGGAGGAGGGAGTGGAGGAGAGCATTGAAAGTTTGGAGATGGCTAAGGATGAGTAGTACTTCCAACAGGACAATGATCCAAAACATACCTCAAAAAAGGCAGACCAGTGGTTTTCTGACAACAACATCATTCCCATGAAGTGGCCTGCCCAATCCCCTGATATAACTCCCATTGAACACCTCTGGCAACACCTCAAGGCCAAACTCAAACTCCAACAATATGACATACCACCCAAAGGAGTACATGAATTATGGGACAGGGTGGCAAAGGAGTGGACTGAAATACTACCAGAGACATGCCAGAAGCTAATAGGAGGATACAGGCAGGTTTAAAGACAAAGGTTGGTCATACAAAGTATTAGATTGTAAAATAATAGAGGGTCAAAAAACTGCCCAAATGAGTGATTATTTTGTTTGATTTATTGAGCAATGAGTTTTGATTGGACTCACATGATTTCTTAAGTTGGTAGATAGCCAACATGTTCTAGTATATCATGTGAGATTTTCAGAACTTTCGCTGATGTCATTTCTTCACAAAATATCAATTTTTCTAAAATGCACAAACATTGGGGCAGTTTTTTGACCCACTGTATCATTGCACTGGTCTATCAACCCAAAGGACATTAGACAAATCAGGAGACTCCTCAAACTCCCAGCTCCACCCAAACCTATCTTCTCCCTTCCCTGGTGAAAGAAACCTCTCACTTTTCAACCCTATGAAGCTGGAGATGCAATATTCCTCAGCCAAGACTCAATCCCCTGCATATTTGAGGGATTCACTGGGAGGAGGACTCACAATGCCATAGGGGAGTATGTGTGAGAGGCATCATTCAAAACCTACAAAGGTCCCTACAGTGCCTATGGCAATCATCACCCAAGTTGCAAGTTTGCCCTCCAACTGTACTCTGGGGTAGAACTCAAGCAGAGCCTGACCTGGACCCATCCCTCACTCTGGAGGAGACTGACAAGATATGTTAGCAGGTGCTTCCATTAACAATCTTGATAAAACTCCACATCAAGATGCTGTGCATTGAGAGGGGGGTAATGTCAGGGTTCAGCTTGGAGTTCATCATTCAGTTTGTTGTCTCCTGTTTATATTTCCATGCCTTGCATCTTCTGATTACATAATAAGCACCAGATTAGGGTATATAAGTCATGACTGGTGAAATGGTTACCCCTCAGCTTGATCTCTGAGGATTACCACTACACCAGGTGAGCTCTCTATGTACTTATTACTAGTAACCCTTGTATAAACTGAGGATTACCACTACACCAGATAGAGAACCCCCTTATCAGCTCATTAATATTGGAGTATCTTGTTGTTGTGACTTTGTCAATAGCATTGCCCTCACAGACCCTGGAGATGGTAGACCTGCAAACACCAAATTTGGAGGTAATATGGCATGTAGAGTGACCATTGGAAGTAAGGGAGAGGATGTTTTCCTTCTGAGCAGAAGAGATGGGATGCATGTTGAATTTGGGGATCCTGAGAATGCTGGCCCTTCTTAAATACATTGGATCCAGGAACCATGTAAGGTACAATCATCCTGATAACCATCTATCAAGTTTCTCATGTCATGGGAATCAGGCACCATCAGATTTAATATTTCTGATGTTCAGTCAAAAAATTGTCCCAATAAGTCCCCAAAATAAATTGGCTGTATCTCCAAGGAAACATCATCAAATCACATAATTCCTGATTTCACACATAGCCCTTAACAAGACCTCTCTTACATACACCACATATTGGCTCTGTTTGGCCTTGTTGTGATGCTATGTGACCATGAAGCAGAAAGTGTAATACATTGGAACAATTTTTTGAGTCACTATACTTACAAATAAGTATCATCAGAAAAAGTACCAATAACACTCCAGTTCACACTAGACTTAGAATTGCACTTGAATATCTTATCCATGCCTAAACTGAAGGTTAAGTGCTTCCTTTTTAGGACTAGATCATCACAAACTCATCATGCTATGAATTTGAGGTTACAACAATGTTCACAGAATCATTTACTATTATTCCACACACTTCCAGATTATTTTTACTTTGTGAAAGAGCCACAAATCACTAAACCAGCGCTTTGGCACCCAGACTGGTTTCCCAGGATGATGTTTAAGCAGAGGCAAAGTCAAGGATTGTATTCCAAATAGAAAAGCTATGACTCCAGAGTTTTCCCATCAATAAATAGCACAAAAATTCCACAAAATTGTTCCTATTTTACTCCTATTTGTCCTGTCATTTTTTTTGGAGTTTTAATATAGATATCACTCCCAAAAACCACATATCAAAAAGACCTAATCTGTCATACTCCACAACAAAGCCAAGCCCTACTCTGAACCTTGCCCAAGTTTCAACCTCACCAAGCTTATGCAAGAACCTTGATTTCCTGCATTCTTAACAGTGTTTTCTGACTCACACTCCTAATCTCATTATTGATATGTCTATAATGATCACCTATTCCAGTACTTACACTATTAGACAACCCATTGTACCAGACACCCTGTCTAACTAGCTACAAGCAATCTCAGAATTACTACACTTTTTCATAGAAACCAGAGGATATATATTCCCTCAATACTGTTGATGTAAAAGACCTTGGTCATGACAGAGACAAAGGGCACAAGACTCCCCAGCTGATGAACCTCCTGGAAACAACCTCTCAACAATGATCCAGACAATGATGACACCAACCAACCAGATGGTACTCCTACCATTAACACTAATATCAAGTTGTATGAGTTCATTAAGAAGGTGTTCAAATATCTTGCCCAACCACCTGCTGTGAGCCTGTGAACCCTGGCTCCTGAGTCAAAGTTTGTAAACCCAAGGTTTACAATGGCATCAACTAATCTAAACTCTGTATATTCTTCCTTCAATATATGCTGAACTTCTGAGACTGCCCATTCACTTTCAAGACAGGTGCATCAAAGATTTGGTATGCCATCTCAGGTCGAGCCCTTTAATATTTAAAGCCTGCTATCCTTAGTGAGATGTATCCTGAGCATATCTGGCTCTCAAGTTGGGAAAATTTACATTCTGAGCTTGAATTAACTTTGTACCTTTCATCAATATTATGTGAGTAGAAATAAAACTTGAAAAAATAGTCATGAAAGATTATCACTAAGCTGCATACTATTTCATAGTCTTTGCCTCCACTCACACCCAGTGAAATGATGCTATCCTTGCTCATTGTCAAAGTATGATTTACTGAACCTTGGTTCACTCAGTCATACTAACTGAAGTCCCCACATACTATATAACAAGTTACAGACTTACAAGTCACATAAGTGCATTTGGTTCAGCTTGGTACATTCCACTTCATTCTATTCCCTTTTATTCATTCACTTTGCTTTGGTACCCCTCAGTACATGTACAGGCATGTATACCCACCTCCCTTCATTCATCCATTTTGATCCACATTTCTTACATTCTGGTTTCCATACCTTATGCAATGTTGTTGCATACCTTATGGCAACTTTGTTATAAGTAATTAGTTCCATGTATGTATTCTCTGTTCAGATTATTGACTAAGTTAGGCATACACTATCAGTCCCTAAGTCCATCATCCAATAGTTTGGTACTGACAATCTCAAGAGCCTACTGAACTTCCATCCAAAATCCAGTGGTACAGACATCTAGATAGGTGCAACACAAGTACATTGAAGCCAATGCCATGTCCACCTCAGCTCATTGGACTGAGCCAAACACCCAAACCAAGGGTGTGTGCACACACACACTTAACAGTATAATCTGAACCAATTATCTATCTGTCTTTTACTACTCAAACAATATGCCTCCTCATACTAGAGCTATTGCATGAGCTGAACATAGTCAGCTCACCCCTACAGTCTTACAGCACAGAGCATGTGGTGTATCATCTACCCTGCCTCTCTACTTTGGTCATAACACTTTGCCCTGTTTGCTCCACTCCCTTGGTTCCCCCTTGTGGTTTGCTCAGATCAAAGAGGTTATCAATGATGAAATAAAGTATGAGCAACAAGGTGATAACAAATATGAAAACAACCCAGACAGGAGCAAACACAGTTTGGCTAGGCCAACCAAGGTCCCTGAACCCAAGGATCCTTCCATCCTGCAATTTTCTCCTCCTCCTCCTAGGGCCACTCCTCCACCGAGAGCCACCCCTCAACTGGCAGCCCCCCCAGGCACTGCAAATCATTGGGATCTCCTTGATGAAATCTTGGAGCTTGGTGGGCCACCAGGCAGCAATGCCAAGATAGTCAGACTGTCTGAATCTGGGAACCCAACCCAAAGAAGCTCAAGAGCTTCATCTTTTTGTGCAACATGAATTTCTGGATGCATCCCAACACCTTTACTGACAATAGGCAGAAGGTCAATTTCATGATCTCCTACCTCAAAGGGATGGTGCTAGAATGTTTCAAGCCATATCTCACTGGTGATCCCTGAACCAAACTGAGATGGGCCACCAACTTGGATGGCTTTTTTGATGAGTTACAAATTAACTTTGGTTCCTGGGATGAGCAAGCTGAAGCCAAGATTGCTCTCAAAAAATTAACTATGCATGACAACCACAAGGCCACTTGGTCCTTCATGAAATTTTACAGACTTGCATCATTTGTTGACTACAACAACAATGCCCTGCTTTGGAAGGCATACACAGCCCTACCAAAGTGAATCAAGGATGGCTTGGTCTATTTAGACAAGCCCCAGACCCTTGACCAGCTCTGGAATATCATTCAGCAAATTGACATGAGATACTGGGAGAGAAAGGCCGAGCATGCCTGAGAGGGTCCTTCTGAGCCAAAAAAAGAAGGAAAGTCAGACAAGCCTAAAGCTAAAATGGACAAGTCTGACAGCCTGAAAAAAAACTAAGGGCAAGGGCAAGGACAATGCCACATCCCAGCCAAACCCACCTGAGTATGCAAACAAGCTCAGCAAGGACAGCAAGCTCCTTCCCAAAGAATGCCAGTGATGCATCAACAATAATCTTTGTCTCTTGTGTGGCACTGACAGTTACAAAGTTGCAGAGTGCCCAAAATCCACAAAGGCACAAGCAATGATGACCCCTTTGACCCCCAAGGCAGCTACTGCCTTGGATACCAAAGCTGAAAGTTTGGCTAAAGCTACCAAGCCAAAAAAAATAGTCCATGACTCTTTGGCCTCTAAGCATCCCAAGAGTTGCATTGACTCAATTGGTGCTAGTAGTGAGGTTAAGCTCAATGCTTCTGCTCTTTTTAATCTGAACTCTTTAATAGTTTACTTGTCTTCTGATTCTGTCCCCAGTTCTTCTGAGCTCTGCATATAGCCCTAGTTAATGCAGCTGCTTTTGCACATGCTTGCAAGCTAGAAGGTTTGTAAGTTGTTTGGCTTGACCTCTTAGCCATTGATGCTACCTCAGCTTGGTCAGCTAAGGTCTCTTCTGCTCTGTCTGTCCCAGTTGACCTATAAAACATCCTGAAGAGTACCACAACTATGTGGATGTCTTTAGCAAAACAAAAGCTGAGACACTAGGACTGCATCAACCTTATGATCTCAAGATCACTCTGGAAGATGGCACCAAAATGCCTCATCCACCTCTGTACTCCCTGTCAAATTCAGAACTAGAAGCTCTCCACATATTTTTAGACAAACATCTGAAAATGGGTTTTATTTGGTCCTCTATATCTTCACATGGTGCACTGATCCTGTTCATACATAAAAAAGATGGCTTGCTTCAGCTGTGTGTCAACTTCCAGGCACTCAACAAAGTAACCAAGAAAGATTGCTATCTGCTCCCACTCATCTTGGACCTTCTGGATGCTCCTCACAAGGCTAAAATCTATTCTAAAATTGACCTTCAGCATGTATACCACCTCATCCAAATCATCAAAGGTAACAAGTGGAAGATGGCATTCAAGACTTGCTATGGGTCCTATGAATGGTTGGTTATGCCTTTTGGCTTGACCAATGCCCCTCCAGCTTTTCAAAGGCTCATGAATGACATCCTCAGTGACCTATTATATCATTTCACAGTTGCATATATTGATGATCTATTGGTCTATTCTGACACTATCAAACAGCACTGAGAACATATCCATGAAATCTTCTGATGACTAGAAAACATGGCCTATATGCTAAAGCTAGCAAATGTGAATGGCACAAAGATGCGGTCAAATTCCTCAGTTACATTCTCCAAACCAATGGCCTGACTATGGCTGAAGACAAAGTCAAAACCCATCCACAATTGGCCTGAGCCTAGAAAAATTAAGAATGTTCAGTCCTTCCTTGGCTTTGCAAACTTTTACCATTGTTTTATTTTCAACTATTTGGACATCACAGTACCCCTCACTTGGCTGACTCATAAGGGTGCACCCTGGGCATGGACTGAAGACTGTCAAAAGTCTTTTGACTTCCTCAAGGCTGCCTTTACTTTGGCACCCATCCTGACACATTGGGAACCCAACTGAATTCTGGTTGTGGAAACCAACACTTCTGACTATGCTCTCACAGCAATCCTTTCCACCATAACCTCTGAAGGTGAAATTCATCCAGTAGCCTTTCATTTCCAAACTTTTACAAGTCTGGAGCTCAAGTACAATGTGCACAACAAAGAGTTGTTAGCTATTTTTGAGGCTTTCAAACATTGGCAACACTATCTGGAAGGCTTGACTGAACCAGTAGACATCATAACTGACCGCAAAAACCTTGAGTATTTCTCTACCACTAAAGTGTTGACCCACTGGAAAGCTCATTGGTCTGAATATCTATCTCAATTCAACCTCACAATTTGGTTCCATCCTAGAAAACTCAGCATTAAGCCTGATGCTTTAACTAGATGATGGGATGTCTACCTAAAAGAGGGAGGTAGTGACTACAGTACCATCAATCTGCAGAACCTTTGGCTAATTTTCACTTCTTTGCAACTGGTAGAATCACTTCAGGTGACTCAACTCATCATTCTGGCTCTTTGAGCAAGCATCATCATCGACTCTGAGATACTCCATTCTGACATCCTATCCACACTTCCCACAGATCCCATAGCTTCACAACATCTTAGTCCACACTTGAAACTGAACCCAAAATGGATGGAAACAGAAGATGGATTTCTTTGACTGGACAACCAAATCTACATACCTGAAACTAATAACCTTAGGTTAAGAGTACTTCAGCATACACATGATCATGTACTCTTGGGTCATTTTAGTCAAAACAAGACATTGGCTCTTATTCACCAAGAATATACTTGGCTAGGCCTTCAAACCCCAGTCATCAATTTCTGCAAATCATACACCACATGTATGTGTTCCAAATCATATCAACACAAACCCTACAGCTTTCTGAAGCAACTACCAATCCCTGAGAGACCCTGGAATTCTATTTCAATGGATTTCATTGAACAACTGCCTCCGTCCTTGGGATTTACTACTATTCCAGTAATAGTCTGCAGACTCACTAAACAAAGTATTTTCATTCCTATGGTTGAAACGATCACTGTCAAGGGACCACCCATTTTGTGACCTGAACTGGTGCCAAACTGATTCACCTATACTGGTGGTTGCTGAGCTGAACTGTGCATACAGATGATAAGAGAGGCAATGGTCAATTGGACCAACCACATGACATCCCCAACCAAGAAACCAAGGTATTGGCCTGAGCACCAGAACACCAGATATGGATTGTGGGGCCATCATACCTTGGGGCCCAATTGAGGGGTAAGGTATGCTGAAGAAGCAGGAAGCAGACAATGAGTATATAGGTTGCATAACTCACTAGCAAGGGATCCTAACTTTTCCTCTTAGGATTTCCCCCTTGCTAGCCTTGGCCACATGACCTTGGTAACCTTAGCAAGTGCTTCAGGGGTTGCCCTTACAGTAGGAAAACTTTTCCCAATAAGGACTGGGCATTGCATCACCATATGACCATAGGTGGCTTCAGTCTAAACAAAAGTGACTCAGATAGCCTCACCTTGCTTGCTTACATAATGTCAGACTCCCCCTCCTCTATAAATGTAACAGCCTTGGCAATGCATGTACTACCAAGTTTCAAAATGGATGCTAACAAGCGCTTCTGACAGTTAGAACAAGAGTTGGCAGCAAACCAAGCAGCTAATGCCAAAATCAATAATGCCTTAAGAGCAATAATGCAGAAGTTAAAAGGTGACCCAGGAAGAAGAGATAGAGAGTCCTTTGATCCAGAAGATGACCTGGTGCCAAGTGCATGTGAACTGAGGATACTAAGCCCCTCACTCTTGGCCACCTCCTGAATTAGACCTGCATCCCCCCCAGACTTTGATGGTGACTGCAACAAAGGCCATGCATTCCTCAACTCCTGCAGCATCTACTTCATGATCTGTGGTGACCATTTCCTGAATGACCAGGCCCACATCCACTGGGCCCTCTCCTTCAAGGCTAACTGAGCAGCTCAGTTTGCTAATAAGGTCCTCTGAGCTGAGGTCCAGCCAATCCCACTACCCAGATTGGAATGCCTTTGAGGCTGACTTTGTCAACTGTTTCTGCCTGAAGAATGAACAACTTTTGGCCCTCACAAAACTTGAAGGGATGGGGTGGTACCAGGGCAAGGACTTGGTAGAGGAATACATCAATCGGTTTACTGAACTAATCAATCTGGCCAAGTATCACAACAATAAGATGATTGTGATCAAATTCCACAAGAGCCTCAAACTGAGCATGCAGAACAGGGTAGCCCTGCTTGGCAACAGGGCTCCAGACTTTGATGACCCTGAAGGGTGATACAAAGTGGTGAGGAGAGTAACAAGAAACAGAGAGACCAATGACATGTTCACAGAAACAAACTGAGGTTGGCTGCTTGTGATGCCTCAGCTCCCCATGATACCAATGAAGGCAACTTGGGAGAAACTTAGGGCCAATGTCACCCCTTGGCAGCCAGTTTCACCAGCCTTCACTGCACCCAAAAATGGCCCAACCCCCATGGAAGTCAACCAAAGTTGACCCCAAGTTGCACTGCCAGGAGTCTGCTTTCAGTGCATGAAACCAGGCCACTATGCCTGAGAGTGCCCCCTCTCATTTGATATCCAGACCATGAGCATAGAAGAACAATTGGAACTGTTACCTGAGCTATTAGTCCTGGCCAACATGTCAAGCATTCCATTAGCCAAAGCCAAAGCTGAAACTGAGATAGGGTTAGAACCTGGAGTGGTGGAAATGTTAGAAGGGGAAGAAGAGGGTTTTGGAGCTTGCAGTGGATGAATAGTGTTCCCCCACTGCCTGTACATAACCAGTTCTTGTGTTTGGAAGTAGAATGTGTAACAACCCCCATTCAACCAAACTGAGCCAAGACCAAAACAGCTGCACCAAAACCTGATACCCCTAGACCTTCGAAACCCCCTTGGATCTGGCTCTGAAAGTGGGAATGGAAGCTTCTGAAGAAATATGTGATCGCAGCTGACCCAAGCCCTAAATCTCTCATCATCAAGGTTGATATTCAGACAACAGACACAGTCAAAGTCAAATCAGGACCTTCCCTCATCAATAGTGCAGCCTCAGGCCTTTTCATGAGTCAAGTCTATACTGAACATCATTATCACCTCACCACCCAGAAACTCCAACAGCCAATTCCTGTCTACAATGTGGATGGATCCCCCAATAAAGTGGGGTCTATTTAAGAGATAGTGGATGTGATTCTCTGAGTAGAAGGCCACTCTGAGTGCACCACCTTCACAGTCACCAACTTGGGTGGGAAGAAAATTATTCTTGGGTTCACCTGGCTAGAGAAGCACAATCCTGAGATTGACTGGCAAACTTGGAAGATCAAGATGAACTGATGTCTGGACCAGTGTCATACTTTCCAAGCTGAGGTTCAAGAAGAGCAAAAGGAGACTTGAAAGACCAAGCAACCAGATCCAGATGTGCTGAGCCAGCCTGTTCCTGAAACTGCCAGAGGAAGAGAATGAGCGGGAGGAAGGCAATGAGGAGGGTGGTTCCAGGCCAGAGGGGCCTTGGGATGAGTTGGAGGAATGAGACAGGCTGATGTATGTGATGCTGCCACCTGAACTGGAATACATCTGAGCCATGCAGACAACCTCACAAAGACTGGTGGAAGCACACTACAAGAATGCCCAAGCCAAGACCAAAATTCTGGACTACCTCCAAGAGTTTGAAAGCATGTTTGCAAAATAGTCTTTTGACAAACTCCCCCAGCAAAGGATCTGGGACCATCCCATCAAGCTAGAACCAGGCTCCAACCCCATCAATTGCAAGGTTTACCCCATGTCCCTTTTGGAACAAGCCCAGCTCAATGACTTTGTCCAGGAGAACCTAGACACCAGACATATTCAGCCATCTAAGTCTCCAATGGCCTCCCCAGTGTTCTTCATCAAAAAGAAGGATGGCTTACTTCAGCTCATGCAGGATTACCGATGCTTAAACACTATGACCATAAAGAACCAGTACCTGCTCCTTCTCATACCCAAGCTGATTAACCAACTCAAGGGAGCTAAGTACTTCATGAAACTGGACATTGGTGGGGGTACAGCAACATCCAAATTAATGAGGGTAACGAGTGGAAGGCAGCATTCCAAACAAACCAAGGGCTGTTCGAACTGCTGGTGATGTTCTTCAGGCTCACTAACAGCCCAGCCACATTTAAAATGATGATTAACAAGATCTTCCATGACCTCATCATGGAAGGGGTCATTTGTGTGTACATTGACAATATCCTCATCTACTCAAAGACCCAAACCAAGCACTGAGCAATCATGTGGTGAGTGTTGGAACACCTCCAAGAGAACAAGGTCTACCTGAGGAAGGAGAAGTGTGAGTTCAAACAGACACATATAAAATGCCTTGGGCTGATCATCTCAGAGGGAAAGTTGGAGATGGACCTGGTAAAGATTCAGGGCATGACTGAATGGACTTGGCCAGTGAACCAAAAAGAGGTACAATCCTTTCTTGGGTTCACCAACTTCTACCAGCAGTTCATTAAAGACTTTTTGCTCCATGCTTGACCCTTGTTGGAGCTGATGAAGAAAGGAGAACAGTGGAGATGGGGAGAGGCCAAGGAAGTGGTGCTGCAGAAGCTGAAGGATTAGATCACTTTGGCCCCAGTCTTGGGATTCCTGAACAACTCACAAATGTACCAGGTGGATGCCAATGCCTCAGACTTCACCACAGGAGCCACCCTCTCACAACAGTCACCTGAGGATGGGATGTGGCACCCGATTACCTTCTTCTCCAAAAGCCTGAACCCAGTCAAATGGAACTACAATATGCATGACAAGGAGATGTTGGCCATCATGCAAGCACTAGAGGAGTGACTGCACTTCCTGGAAGGGGCCCAGCTCAAGTTTGAGATCTGGATGGATCACAAGAATTTGGAATACTTCCAGACCTCAAAGAAGCTCAACCACATGCAGGCAAAATGGTCCCTCTGCCTCTCTCAGTTCAACTTTGCGCTCCACCACCAGCCAGGCCAAAGCATGGGCAATGCAGATGCACTCTTGAGGAGGTCAGACCATGGAACTGGGGCAGGAGACAATTAGGACATGACCCTTCTTTGGCTGGACCTGTTCACAATCCAGGCCTTAGAAGGATTCATGGCAGTGGGAGAAGAGTGAGACCTTCTTTGGGATATTTGAGTGCATGTCCAGACCTGAGGATCCTGTGGCCAAAGCAATCACTGAGCTAAGGAAGGGCCATGACCAATTGGTATACTTGACCAAGTGGAGCAAACAGGAAGGCCTCTTGTACTTCTGAGGAAGGATCTACATGTAGGTGCATATATGCACTATACCACCTTTGAGAGCTCCAACTATAATATATACTGTTTTTGCTCAAACAACCAAACATAACAGTTCAACATATGTTCTAATATTTTTCGGAGAACTCAAACCTCAAATCTTGGTGGGACACAATCAGCGTGGATTTCATAGTCAAACTCTCCCAGGCCCATGGCTATGATGTGGTGATGAACATGGCAGACTTGGTCAATAAGAGGGTGCACTTCCTCCCCACAAACACAAGCATCATGGCACTTGGAGTGGCTCAGCTCTACCTCACACACATATGGAAGTTGCATGGGCTCCCAAAGCAATTCATCTCTGACCAAGGCCCCCAGTTCATTGCTGAATTCACTCACAAGCTCTATCAGCTCCTCAGTATTAAACTTGTGGCCATAACAGTGTACCACCCTCAGGCAGATGGTCAAACCAAACATGTCAACCAAGAACTTGAACAGTATCTTTGCCTGTTTATCAATGAGCAGCAGGATGAATAGGATGATCTGCTGCTGTTGGTCAAGTTCCAGTACAACAATCACATACACTCAGCCACCCAGCAAACCCCATTCATGTTAGACACAGGAAGGCACCCACGCATGGGCTTTGAGTCCTGAGAGCCTGAGTCATGAACTGAGATGGTAAATGAGTTCAAAGACAGGTTGGAGAAGTTGTTAGAAGAAGTGAAGTTGAAACTGGCCAAAGTGAAGGATGATATGGCTCAGTACTACAATCAATGCCATGTTCCCACCCCCAAGTATCGCATAAGTGACCAAGTCTTCCTCAACAGATCAGACATTTGCATGGCTTGACCCTCCTGAAAGCTTGGTCACTGTTACCTTGGGCCATATGTCATCCAGAGCCAAGTGGGGAAGCACTTGTACAGACTTCAGCTTCTCCCTCCCATGTCTTGACTTCATCTGGTCTTTAATGTGGTCAAGCTCATTCCTGCCACCGAAGACCAAATACTGGGCCAAAGAGCTGAACCACTCCACCACCCAAGCTGGTAGATGGAGAGGAACACTATGTAGTGGAGAGGGTGTTAGACAGTCAGTTGACAAGGGATCAACTCTACTTCCTAGTGAAGTGGGAGGGGTACAGATATGAGGAGAACACCTGGGTAGCAGAGGAGGACATGGTGTTAAGTGTGTGCACAACATGCCCTTGGTTTGGGTGGTTCGGCTCGGTCCAATGAGCCGAAGGCTGACGTGGCGTTTGTAAGGGCAACCTCACATTGGTACTGATCCAGGCAATTGCTGGGAGCTGAAACAGTGGGACACCACCCAGCCCT
>QFEC01000260.1:0-22979 GCA_003316585.1 Gomphus bonarii | reverse complement strand
AACCCCCTTATCAGCTCATTAATATTGGAGTATCTTGTTGTTGTGACCTTGTCAATACCATCACCCTCACATAGACACTGGAACAATACCTTCAAGTCTATTGCAACTATCAACAGGACAACTGGTCAGACCTCCTTCCTATCACACAATTTGCATATAACAATGCTCTGAATGCCACCACCAGCATCTCACCCTTCTTTGCCAACAAGGGTTATCATCCCAACATCACCATATACCCTGAACAAGACCTCACCTCCTCCAGAGCACGAGACTTCACAGTGGACTTAGACAAGCTCCATCAAGAACTCCACAAAACCATCTCTGAAGCTCAATAATGATACTCAGCATCCATGGACTGTCACTGGACTCTGCCCCTGGAGTTCAAGGTTGGTGACAAAGTCTTTGTTAAATCTGATAACATCTGCACTATGAGACCTTCTAAGAAATTAGCTGAAAAATATCTAGGTCCCTTTGAGATCATCACTCAAGTTGGCTCTGTCTCCTTCACCCTCCAGCTTCCAGACAACATGCATGCAATACACCCTGTCTTCCACATCTCTATGCTGGAACCATCCACTCCAAACAACTTCACCAATCGAGTCACTTCACCCCAACCTCCCATCATTATTGATGGTGAACCTGAATATGAAATCTCCAAAGTCCTTGACTCCAAGGTTAACAGACACCATGCTTGCCCACTACTATACTTGGTCAAGTGGTCTGGATATGAGGGCACAGAGGACAAAACCTCTTAGCTCCCCACATCTGAACTTAGCAATGCATCTGAAGTTGTCTCAGATTTTCACAAGTCCTACCCTAACAAACCAGGGCCTTGGCCACTCACTCAGCATAGGACTTAGAAATTTTCAAGTTCAAAAATAATACCTTACAACCTTACATTATGCATCAGGATTAAAAAACTCCATCCCCAGCTCCTTCTCTGAACCATGTGGCTCCCTAAATAATCTGTCCAGGTCCAATACCTCTCCCTTATCTACCTCCTCCAGCTCCAGCTCTGGATCTTTCTCTGCCCCCATCCCAGACTCCCTTCACAACTTCTCTTCCTCACAATCATTCATCCACATCAACTCCACAGCCATCTGGGTCACACCTACTGCCAATATCCACATCAGTGGACCCATCTCCATCATCCATGAGCCCAGTCCAGGCCACAACAATACCTCCACCTTCTGTCTCTTGGGCCATACACCCTCTAGCTCCTCCAAGTCTACCTGTACCCTCCACTTCCCTCTTGAAGTTCCAGAGCTTCCTGCCCTGGGAGTCTCCTCCAAGTCCCCTACCACTTGCGAGCCCTCTGGGTCTGCAGCCACCTCCAGCCATGGAACACACTTGATTTTCCGCTCCACACAGTGGTAACAGGATATCCCCTTACCCACAGAGGGCCACTTGCACTCATCTCCACACCTCCAGCAGCTCTTACAGACTGCCTGGACCTCTGGCTCCACCACCTGGTACATGTCAATATTGTTCAGGATATATGACAGATGAGTGGCCTCAAAAGGTCTGAGACCCACCTGCCTACCCACTTCCCATGCATTCCTCACCTGCTGATTCAGCCGGGCATTGTGGGTGTTGCATATCATTAAGGCCTCCTGTTTTCTACATCTCTTTTCATTATCCAGGCTGATTTGCTCTTGGCATTTCCTCCGCTCTGCCTCTTTGGTGTCATAGAGCACACATGAATGGGGCTCCTTCAGAGACAACACCTCCATGGTCATTTGCTCTCCAGCCAGATTATCCTCCTCTGCCCCTTTGGCCACCTCATGGGCTGCCTTCTCATCTGCCTCCTTTTTCTCAAGGCACACCCTTTCTTCCCCTTCCTTGCACTCTTTTTCAAGGTGCTCCTTTTGCTCCACATCCTCTCACTCCTTCTGCTCCACATCCTCCCACTCCTTCCACTCCACCTCTGCCTTCCTCTGATGCTCCACCTCCACTTCTGGCACTCTGCCTCCACCTCTGCCTCCTTCTCTACCTTCCTTGTATTGTACTGCTGCATCCATACCTGGATCTGCTCTCCAATGGTTTCTAAGTTGCTCATTGTGGTGTTATTTGGTCTGGGTGATGAGCATAATTGAATAAATGCAGAAATGTTATGTCCTTATATACCTTCTCCAGTCCAGCACTAACTGCCTTTCCCATGGCAATTTCTGTCTTAATTACCATAGGCCTCGAGGCTCAGCCTGAATGGGGAGGAACTGTTAGATCCCAGATCACCTCCAACAAATCTCCACCTTTAGTGCCCTTAATCATCCATCTCTGTGCCCCTCCAGATCAAACCCATCCCTCTGTCACATTCTGTACCACCCTCCATACTCTCCACATGACCTCTGTACACTCTGTACTCCATCCCTGTCATCCTCACCACATCATCAATCCAACACACAGACCTTCACATCATATACATGGACCTCCAGGTCATCCTTTCTATTATCTTCTACATCATCTTCTAGTATGTTCCATAATTCCACAAGACCCCATCTCTCATTTAGCATCCCTGCATCCTAATGTAGTATCTCTTCTGTATTCAGATGACCCTGTTCCATATTAATCCCACATTCTGAATGTACTTAAACCTCCATGTATTTGTAGCTAGTTCTCTAGTTTGAATATTGATTTAGTCTGCTCCTCATTACCTCTGTTCTCACTCCACAACTCTGCCCTGACAACTCTGTAAATACAAGGACAAGATGATATAAGAGGTGCAACACATAAGTTGAAGCCAAGTCCTTTCAACTCTGTACCCTGGTTTGACTTTGACAGCTCGACCACTCTAGAAAACCTCTGGACAAGATGTCTTCAACTCCAGACTTAGGGTTGGATCTCAGTATTAGATTATGGGTAGAGTTGTATCTTTTGAATATCCAGAGATTAGTATAACAATATACAGATGACCTGGTATTCCCAGAGTCACTGATATAGCTTCTGGAGTTCATAGAGTTTGTAGATGTATATATGGACTTTTCCAGGGTTAAACCAGAGTTTCAAACTAGTTGTTCTCTGAAAGGGTCCATTCTAGTAGATGAGAACCCATGGCCTGTTGCAACTTATAACATATAGGAGGAAGTTTGAATGTGGAGTATCTATTAATCACATGATAATAAATTAATGCTAATGTAAAATTGACACACATATATGTATAGTTAACTGTAGGAAGAATTATTAGTATTTAGAAATGAATAAGGAGAACTATAAAGGAGATAGGCTATCTAAGCTCTTTCCAGGTAAACAGGGGAAGATTGTTAGCTAGATTACCACTGGCACTCAGCTATTCATGACCCTGTTAGGATCTCACCTTGTGAGATCCCCACTTCCTTAGTCATCATGATTAAGTAATCCTTTCATCTATTTGAGTAATCCCACTCAGCCTTTTGTTTAATCAGCCTCAGAGTCTTAGACCTCACTCTTCATCACTTCTTTTATTTGGTTAGTTTTCCTACATGTGATACTCTTTCTCTATTTAGTATTTTCTGTTGCCTCACACAACAATATTTGTAACACACCTCACCTTTGCATTAATTCCCATTCTGGAAACCCCTTGTTCTTTTGATTTGAAATTATTCTAACTATTTGAAATACTAATCTAGTATATAACATGTATGTAAATTAGTACCTGTGTGGCATGGTTTAGCCTGACAAAGAAAGCATGGTACAACTGAATCAAGTAATAAGTAGACTAGACGGGCCGACAACCGAACGGCTCGCCATCACCGTATTCACATGCATCAGACGGCTAAGTGCTCCATTTTGTCGTTGTTTGAAGTCACCACTGATGATCTATCGTCCCGAGATGTATTTGAATCGTCTATCTCTGTCACCCTCACCTGGTCGAGCTTGCGAACAGCCGTAAAACCAGTGCGGTTAAGTTATGAAAAGGGGGGCTTAACTCACCGTGAGGTTCTTTTCATCCTTTGGCACCGTAGGCACCCGAGAATCATGTGCGAGGTCTTGGAGAGAATAGTCATGCTATACTGTGTTCAGCACCAAAACGCGTGATAATTGAACAATTGACGTGACGCACACGTCCCGCAGTAGAAAATGGAGCAGTTGTGCGGATGAAACCACGAGTTTGGTACGCCTTGCTGATGGTCACCCTACTCGGACGCATTCCAACGACTCTCCGTGAGTTGACGGTGTATAAAAGTGAACACCCGTAGACGTGTGAGAGGGCAAAGTTGGGGACAACAAACCACAGGTCGTTATTGGCCGTGTTGGTCAGAACGAGGTTGATCAAAGCAACCGTTGTAGGACCAGCCGCAGATTCTATGGAACATTTGACCAATCGTCTGATCAGATTGTCATTCTGTTGGAAACCGGTTCTCTGATGCATAAGGTAGTAACAGGCTCAAGCAAACATGAGACTTTCAGCTGATGACGTGAGATGAATGAAATGATTCATACCGAATGATGTTATGAAGAGGTCGCAGACGAGACCAGAGCCAACAGAAATATTGGTTGAAATCACGCTGGTCTTATTGACTATCGTATGGCCACCGATGGACTTTGCCGATACCCACGTCTATTCCAATAATCGAAGTAAAAATATGTCCAAATATTATAGGATATCTCAATACGAACTAGCGCGATGGCGGAGCTCACTCTGAGCAACAGCGAAATGACAGCTGATAATCCGAAGAATCGATTATGACTCAGCTGGCAAGAGAATAGGGCAATCAAGCGCCATGGATGAACAATGTAGATTGTCCACTCACCCCCCAACAGCGGTGGATAAATATATCTGACATACGGCGCTCGGAAGCGCACTTCATATACACACTGGCACGGAAAGTGGGTTCAATGTGGTAATCTGTGTTTCGTTTGGGAGGGATAAGGACAAGGAAGGAACAGATATACATATCGCCAGTCTCCGAAATGGGGCACTATCTATACAGTCTCGAGGTAAGGCACGAAACACTTTGGCGAAACAAACAAAACAAACAACACCTACTTTTTGCCAGGCATACCACCAAACATACACAAACTTTGACACCGTTGAGAGAAATATCAAAAGATTATCTCCAGGTGTACGGACTTTTAAAATGCAAAGCCAGAAAGCTACGTGAATCAGCCACCGGGACCATCTCTTTTCGTGTCGAAAATCGCGATTGTACGCGTAGTACTGAACCAAGAGCACACCCTGATGTAGAGCATTTTCAGAGGTTTTCAGATACACGGTACACAGTGGAGGGACATACCTGAAGGAGGATGACCGACGTTTCTCCAAATAGAACAAGTCCCACATGACTGCCAGACTCATCAGCTTGACTGTGTCAGACGAGAGTCAGTGCTTACCTCTGGGGAGTATTTATATAAAGTAACTCCAAAGGACTGGGCTGATAGGAAAAATTGAATAGGCCAGGATACATGGCACCATTCGAACGAATGAGTCAGCTTTAAAAATGGAGTGTAACCTGCATTTTTGTCCACAACCCTCAAATATGCTCGTGGCGAGACTTATGCTACTAGTTTGAAAACGATGGTCCGATAGGCAAGTACATAGAAGTATACGCCAGGTATATTTTTAGAGAGCAGCGGCGGGACCGGAGGACCGGTAGGACACTAGGAGACTGCAATCTAGATCTCGGTGATTTTTCAGACATGTGTGATCCTGTCGCAAATGCGTCCACAAATGACGTAAACCATGCTTTTCGCATCGACCTTACAATAGTGTTCTAGTTCGATACGATATTGGGCCACAGAGTGACATTGAAGATCGTTTGTAATGTTGTAAAGTACAGATGCTAGCCCTCAGATAGGGAAACAGAAGGTTAGGAGATGATCGGGAATAGGTATGGAATAGGACGCTGATTGGGAAACGGAGGAATTGGAGGGAACGGGAGAACAGACACATACAAGGTATCCGCATCTATCCTAGCGCTTCTCTAGGTATCCTACCCCTGTGCACGCGGTCAAAACAATGAACACGGGGAGGGCAATTCTTGCCTGGGCACGGACTATCGTTCTTATTCTCCCTCACTACCGTAGCATCGTTCTTTTTCAGTTTTGGTATAATTACTTGTGTTGGCTAAAATAGTAACTCACGTACTTGACCACATAACTTGTCCCATTCGCTCATATACTAAGTGTCCTCATCGTTGCTGTACAAGGAAGGGAACTGTCCTACTCATCGTTCGAGCGTGGAACCCGCAGAGATATACAGTTTATTCTCACATAAGTCCTCACTGATACCAGGAAAGAAAAAGTATTTCACTAGATCATTTCAACATGTAAGACTGTCCATGTGCAACCGCTTGCGCCGAGACCCCAGAACTATAAAATTTGGAGAGGTCTGTGAAGAAACACCAGAGCTGAAGTTATCAGAAGTCTCACACAATTGAAGTTCAATTGCTGCGTTCGCGATCGCCATCCTAAATATCCTAGGCACTGATAGTTCCGTTTTGAATTTTGGAAGTAATATCATGCTCACTTTTCTCGGGTATCGACTCTGAGCGACGTTGCCTTTGCTTCCAGCAATGGCAGAGTATCATATAGCTTTGTCACCTCGACGTTAAATTGAATCTGACCAAGAAATGATAATTGCAAAGTGAATCCGGGATTTTCCGCGCCACGCAATACATTTCGATAACCCGATCACGGTTGCATAGCTAACCAACCGATCATTCCCGACGGATGTGATTGTCGGTGCAGATGGTGCCACACTTGTACTGTGATACACCAATTTACGCTGTATTTGATTCAGACCTTGTGGATTTTTTAACAAAACAGTACGTATGCATAGCCTGCCTGAAATCAAAATTTCCCAATGGAGATTATTGATAACGCGATTTAAAAACCATAGTTAATTCAGCTCGAAGTTCAGGTAATAACGCACGCTGTGATAGCTCTGGTGACTGTCCAGGATCGTACGCAGCCTTCTTGATTATTCAGGAAATGTCAATCAAGAATTGGTAAAGTAGACACTGGCAAATCCTGGCTGCACTAACTCTAGCCCTATTTGAAATTTGGATCCTGTTGATCCGCCCGACAAGATGGAATACTCCGACCTGACAACAGCTCTAGAACCTTGGCACTCTCGCCTTCAAATTACAATAAAGCCATTGGTGCAGCTGTTCCCCTGAGTGACTGTTTACGCAGACCATTCATCGCTGAATACAAATAGAATGACGGTGGCAGCGATCATATCAAGTTACACAGACCTACTACTCCTTGGTTTTTCAAGAGCGTCCCTATAAAGGTTACAGCTACTGAGCCATAAAGTGACAGCACGCCATGTAAACCACTCAATGCCATT
The DNA here is from genome assembly GCA_003316585.1 of Gomphus bonarii. NCBI lineage: Eukaryota > Fungi > Basidiomycota > Agaricomycetes > Gomphales > Gomphaceae > Gomphus > Gomphus bonarii. Next base: position 15,709 of record QFEC01000260.1, on the reverse strand, counting down.
GACTACTCAGTGTCATACAGCAACGTCGGTTCAGGTTCAGCCTCAGGATCCGGAAACATCGCCGAGAGGCCGGGTACAATTATCGCCTGTCAATTTTGATGATTTAGTCAGAACTGAAACACAGTGCCGAAAGTGGCAACTTCTTCCTTTTCTGCTATCATCTAAACGTTAAGTAATACCCTCGTAAGAATGAGAACAATCACGAACATTGGGCTTTTTCTTTCCTCCATTGTCATTATCTATACATGCTGTCGCGCATCTTCCCTTGACATATATCACTGGACAATATATCTCAAACGTGCGGTATGCTCAGCGCTTTCTGATGTTTTGTAGAATTAAACTTTTTCTACGTTCAGCGACGTGGGTCTCAACCAGACCAGAAGTACAGACAGCTGATTCTACGGATATCAAAGGTTGGCGCTTTACGCTTGTCGAGTGATTTTTGTGAGTGGCTCCTTATGCAAATTATAGAACACCACTGGCACATTCCTGGAGCTCTGACCTCCGCCGGAATGCTCCATGACGTAGCATTATGCTCCAATCCCCGATTGAGAAAGGAGTGGAGGGTCCTTTCAGATGATGAGAAGGAGGCGTGGACCGGTGCCGTTAAAGTGATAGATTTTTTTGGCGATCGCCACATGTGGTCCTGAATTTAACTACAACAACAGTGTCTCGCCACGCATTCTACTTCGGCATATCATAGTTTCGAAACAGAAGGTGTAGACCCGCCCTATAACGCCAGTGGTTCGATATACGATGGTTGGTTCGGAGTCCCAGTATCGCCTGTCATTTCTTAATGAAGCCTTATAAACAGACTTCACGTACGTGCATATAAAACTGAATAATGATGTGTGTACACAACAAACCTATCGGTCTCTGTCACTTATTCACCCTTTTCCAGATTCATCAAACTGGTACACTCCCATATTTGTATTGGTAAAATAGATTGACTTACCTTTTCACTTTGAGGGCTTTTCCTACCTTTCCATCGATATTTTCTCTGGTCTTTCGAACAGGCTTTGCGCCTGCAATGCAATTATACTGGAATAATGCCCTATTGGGACTGGACTCAAGGTACGAGTCTCACCCAATCGTCTTTGGTCATAATTTCCATCGTGCGCCATAGATGCGCCAGATTTTAAACATGGGTCGATTTTTGCTAACTCAAATTCTAACGCTGGTCTCGGTGGCTTCGGAAATCCCGCCCATGACGACGCCGTGCTAGATGGAGCTTTTTCCATGTTTCCACTCTCGTATCCTGCCCCCCATACCCTCCGTCGTGAATACACACCATATCCCTACTTCAACCTCTCCAAGCAGCTGTACCCAGATCCTGACTTCGCAGCCTCGAGCGCCTTCACATTCGAGGAGGTTCAAAAGATGGTGAATGCATTTCGAGGTGATTTCAAGGGCTTTCAGTCCTATTTGGAGGGTATGCAGGTATACTGGCCGTATTTGTGTATTGCAGACCATCCATTAATATGGTACTAAGGGTGCACACATGAGCGTACATCTAATTATGGGCGGGTGAGTATTCGCGCGTGCTTGTTAATGTTGTTCTCTGTTGAGCTAGTGTGTAGTGATCTTGGGGGTACTTGCTTAAAGAGCGCGTCACAGGCCTGTAGTCCCGATGCGACATGGTCTCCCAATGGTGTGATCTCCTTGTGAATCAACCATTCGTGCGCCAGCTGACTTGGTCTTGAAACAGACCCCCTGTTCTGGCTTCATCATGGGGTGAGTCATAAGTCTTTGTGACACCCACTTTTATCTAATCCAAGCTACAGATGGTCGATAAAGTATGGTATGATTGGCAGCGTGCACATGCCGACAATTTCTGGGCATTTGAAGGAGGCACAGTGCGTGATCTCGAGACGTGGCCCCGATACACAAACGGTGCACCACCAGCTATGACTGTATGTCTATATTCCTCATCATTATCGTTTTGGCACTAACCTCAAACGCATACTCTTAGGTTGATTTCAACCTTCCGACGGCTGGTATATTATCCGGCAACTACAGCCTAAGACGGGTTTTCAATATAACCTCCAACGATCCCCTCTGTTACACTTACGAATGAGAATTCCAAATGGAGGCCTCGACTCTCCTTTACAATCTGACGTTCCTAGAGCATTCGACGGGAAACCTAGACTTCGAATTCTGGACCCACGCCTAGTCATACCAACAGTATTTTCCATATAATTTTTTGGGGTTTCAAAAGGATTCAACACTATGGAAATAAACAATTATAGCAAATTCATGACAAACAACTTTTTCATACGGGTCTCACACATATATTATTTTGATTCGACGGGTGTAGTCAGAAGATCCTGAGGCCTGAGGAAGCAAGTAGACAAGACCTTGAACATGTGAAAGACCTGACAAATTGTCTGGGATGTTGGAGAATGATATGACATCTGAAGTAGCCTGCATATCCGAGAGAGACACTCATAAATGCCCTTCCCGTCTCTGAAATCTGACACAACGGGAGACACTTCCATGTGCCGTCTGGAGCCAGGCGGACCGAGAAGGCTCCATCCTGAATTAGTTTCGTCAGAATTCGCTCCAAGCATATTCTCAGAGACATTCTACAAGTATTGAGTTCGCCGTTGCATTTTGCCAACCTGCTTACCCTATAGGCCTATAGTGCTCACCCTAAACTGGTCGAAAATTAGCGAACCTTCGTCCAAGAGACCTTGAAATGAGATTTCCGTCCATCTTAAATCATCGAATTTCTTCGCGGTCCCCTTGAGAGCGCATGGCTGAATGTGTGAACTCGTCCATATAATAAAATTCATTGGATATAGTAGGTCGTGGTGGATACGGCGTGGGGGCCATGTGTAGATTTACACCCTAAGTATAATCAAAGGTTAGAGAGCAGTCTTGAATGGCCCTTTTTTTCGAGTTCCTTGAAGATAGTGGACGCCAAACTAGAGATAGTCCTCAGGAACTGCAATATGCTTGAGGATTGTAGCGCAGGGTTATAGTGAACTTGTGGCAAATCGCTGAGGCTACTGTGGACTTACTTGTATGCATGGCAACAAACACAGATATAAACTTACGGCATTCTGACCGCCACAATTCACCATTCACGACCTTCTTCGTTGTTATTATGAGTGTATGAAGAAAGAAAGCTTGGAGAGGTGCAATTGCAGCAGACGCTTGATATAGAACACGATTTCATTTTCATAGGTGTGAGGGGTAACATACCCGCTATACAAGTAAATGCCTAGCATAACGATTATATGATCATCACTCTGAGTCTCAGTAATATAATCAGTCCGAATATCAACTTGAGATGATGTTGTAAATTAAGAGTTTCCATTTGAGACACCACCGCACGGCGATCTAAGCGCTGATCGATTTGCATCAGGGTTGGTGATCACAGTCGCACTACGTACCTTCACTAGTAGTCTAAAAGCATCTTCAGCTCTTCCGCTGAACTCACGGTGTCGCAGGCTACTCTCCCTGAAGGAGTTGCCTTTACAATAGGTTTTGGCCCCGCTTGAACGCTCACACCTAACCTATCTGACACCACATCGTTGTCTCTCCACCATCTCCAACTCGACTGAGAAGTTCAATGGTGCTAACTAGGAGGACTGGTCTTGCGCTCTGGCGTATGTAGAGGTGTTTCCGATGCCAACAACAGACGTGTCTAGTGGTCGAATGCCATGGGCAGGCGCAAGCGCAGTACCTGCTCTCGCCTCTCACAATGGACATGGACAGGGCTAGGGCTAGCACTCGTTGCTGTCTCTCCTCACACGGACGCGCGCAGTAAGGCGCACACGGCCAGACACAAGCGTAGCACCTCGCTCTTGCCAACACCTGTGCACGGAGACAAACACCGGCACGCGCATGGGCAGTACGGACATGGGCAGCACCCGCATCCACATGCAGCAACACCATCGTCATCTAGGACGTTGTCGACCCGTCCTCGTTGAAACCTGGATCGACCACCCAAATGTCATTGCCATCTTCCACGGGGCTCCGGCCAGGAGTCTAGCAGCTCCGTCATTGTCATCCCTTTCGGTTGCGTGAACCCCAATACAAGTCCCCCATATACGATAGGGCAGATCACCCGCTGACGTGGACTACACGAGCGCCGTGCAGATCTCGCAGATCGTGTACCAGGAGGCGCTGAAGATTAAATGAAGCGGACACGCGGACACGGACACGGACACGGAACACGGACACGGAAGACACGGACACGGACACGGACACACGGGCACGTGGGCACGTGGGCACGGACGGACACGCGGGTACGGACACGGACACACAGAAACGCGTCACCGCCATTGCCGGCGGGCTAGAAGCAGGCGTAAAGATGACCAGACGCCAAGCTCGCCATCACGCGCAACACTAGCTACACGTCATTTTTGCCACCAGGCACGAAAATGGCCACACGCCAAGCTCGCCATCATGCGCGACACTGGCTACATGCCATTTTCGCCACCGACATAGGCCACACATCAACTCGCAGGGTTGGCTACACGGCAGCTCACCGGTGACTGAGGCCATTCGCCAACTCGCCACGACGGGCGAGGTTGGCTACACGCCAGCTCAGACCACGTTATGCGCGACATTGGCTTAGACGCAACATTCATCAACTACGTGCGACATCGGCCACATGCCGGCTCGCCACTGCTTGCCACCACACGCGACGCACATTGCTACACGCCAGCTCGCCACCATGCATGACAATGGGCACACGACACACGACAGGTGAACATACCTAGATCACGCTGTGACTCAGACCCGATGATTCCTCAATTGCGGGGGAAGTATAGTAAAACAGAGGTTAAATTACACTTGAGCAATTTATGACCCCCAGCTGAACTACCGCCATCCCTCACATCGTTGTCCACTGCCACAACGACCCTGTCACTTCACCGTTCTCTGTATTACTGTTCTCCTATATTGCTGTGCCGAGCCTTATCATGGCTTCATTATATAGCATGACTCCAACGGACACTCTAATGGACCCAGATGGGGTCCTGACTAAATGCTGTCTCTGCGAGTCTGACAGTACCAAGCATCCCTGCCAGCTTTGTTATCCTCCAACCCCCACACACCTCACGACAGGCACAGGCGCCCCGCATAGGTCATTGCGATCCAGACCACAGCCATTCAGGCCCTCCTCAACCTTATAACAAAGGCCTTACTTCAGTATCAACACAGCAAGCTTGTCTCGCAGCTTTGGACTCGGTGTCGCCTCAGTTGAGGGGGAGTGTTGTAAATTCAGAGATGATGGCGTTTCCACTTGAGACAACACAGGAGTCAACCGCACAGCAATCCAAACGCAGATCGATTTTGCATCAGGGTTGGGGATTACAAGCACACTACGTACCTAAACTAGTAGCTTATAAGTATCTTGTACAACCGTGACTCTTCAGCTCTTTCGCTGAACTGGCGGTGTCGCAGGTAGAGTTATAATACATCTGTCACTTCCGCTGAACTCACGGTGTTCCACGCTACTCTGCCTGAAGGAGTCGCTTTACAACAGATGAATACTGTTTTGGAGAATCTGTTTTGGCGAACGGGATAATACAAGTCCTGCCTTCATGGCGGGTTCTCGCTGCTTTATGGAAAAACGAAAAAAATTCTGGCTATCTCTTGTCAAATGAAGCCGATCTAACTCCACGGGAATGTGAAAAGATACTGGTGTCAAAAACAATCCATTGATTGATGAATCATGAACACACCATAAGTTAAATAAGGCAATAAATTCAAACGCCTATACCTTGGCTCCGAAGAAAAGTCACTTGTCAAGAATGAGCGACCTCATTCGAGACGAACTGGGTTGTAGTGTTATTATCCGTTGAACAAGCCGACACAGCTACTGTATAATTGGTCTGGGAATTGGGAATCCCTATCAAGAGTCACTCATGATACTCTTACTGCCTCTACGTTTGCAAGTCTACACGCCTGGAGCGTCCTGAACGGATCGTCGATCTCGACCGGGGGAAAAAAAAGGCAAGTCTCATTAAATGACCGAAAGTATCAGAAAGGTAGTTTCTTGGCTTTCCGCGAGCTGCCCTTGCGGATCCTGGATAGGGGCCAAGGTTTTCTCTTGATATGATACTGGACCCATAAACAGGTGAACAAAGCATACAATTATCGACGAGAGAGTACGAACCAGTCTCCACCTCAGTATCCTTTTCTTCATAGAGCGCATAAGTATACGTTGATAGTGTCGTCGTCTTCTTACGACACGTTCCCATTTGTGCCCCTTGAACATTTGCTTCTTTCCGGCGTAAAGCCTGTTTCCAACATCGGTTCCAGGGACCTCACGAGTTTTCACCTCTCCAATCCATTTGATCCGCGTCTTAATGTCAATAGTCGGCTTGTCCCCACTCGTTACTGCCTCTTTTGTGCCAACTACTAGTTTCGGTTTGGCCGTACGTTTGTCTGGTGGCTTCGACTTTGGTCCAAGCGGAAGCAAGTGCAGATTTCCCTCTAGCCGTCCTCTTTTTACGAGCTCTGCTTGTCGGCGGAGTGAGTAACGTGGAGGAGCCCAACGTCCTGTTTCTTGGTTAAAATATGGCAGGAATGGGTTTGGGGCTTCGACAGTTCGAGAGGATGTAGTAACTTCCGGAGCTAAAGCCCTCTTGAGCTCTCGCACACGAAATCTATGAATGAGGCTTCGTGAAGTCATTGTGTTGCCGCGGGGACAAACTGTTTGTCATCAACTTCTTCTCACACCCGTATTCTTTAGTACTCAGACTCTATATAGGCTAGTTCTAGTAAAAAATCCGTATGTTTAATCCTGAAGATGTCGAGGAGAGAGATGGTCGGTTGTCTCCAGCTTCCTATCTGAAATAATTTCTTTACACTAAATTGGTATCATTCAGGCGTCCGTCTGTCGTGGAATGTGTGGCCGTCATCCCGCATAGAGGCTACTCGAACTGTAGTTCCAATTGCCGCTCTCTATACACCCTTAAAACAGCGAGAGGATCTCCCTCCAGTCTTGTATGAGCCAGTTACTTGCAAACCCCCTTGCCGAGCTGTACTGAATCCATACTGGTATGTTATTACGTGGTTTTCATAAGGCTGTACCCATAGTGACTCACTCTCCAAGCCAAATTGACGTTCGAGGGAAGCTTTGGATTTGCCCATTTTGTCTTGCACGGAACGCATTCCCGCCTCATTATAAGGACATCTCGAACACTAACCTCCCCCCCGAACTCCTCCCTAAATACACAACTATCGAATATACGCTATCTCGCCCGGCACCTGTTCCTCCCATATTCCTTTTTGTGGTTGATACCTGCCTGGATGAGGATGATCTCAAGTCGCTTCGGGACGCGCTCGTCGTGAGCTTGAGTTTGCTTCCTCCATACGCACTCGTGGGCTTGATCACATTTGGAACTATGGTATATTGAAATTCAAAAATATCGCTTCCTGATTCTAAACTTTGCATCCTCAGACTCAGGTTCATGAGCTTGGTTACGGAGAATGTCCAAAGTCATATGTTTTCCGTGGCGGGAAAGAATATTTGCCCAAACAGATCCAGGAGATGCTCGGACTCACTGCTCAGAATCGCGCTGCTCCCAGACCTGGTCAGCCTCTTCCATCACAACCCTTCGGACCAGCAAGATTCCTTCTCCCGGTACAACAGGTTGAATTTCAGCTTACCGGTGTTCTAGAGCAATTGACGCGAGATCCCTGGCCCATGTCCAGTGATAAGCGGGCGTTGAGGTGTACTGGAGTAGCCATCAGTGTAGCCGTGGGGTTGTTGGAGGTATGTAACCCTTACACCGTCTCCATGATACCCTCTGATCTTAGTTCAATTTTCAGACAACGTTTCCAAACACGGGTGCTCGTATTATGGTGTTTTCTGGTGGTCCAGCGACCGAAGGACCTGGCATGGTTGTAGGAAACGAGCTTCGTGAGCCTATGCGGTCCCACCATGATATTGACCGAGACAGCGTTAAACACTTCAAACGAGCGTCCAAGGTTCGTATTTCACACAAATTTTTGTAGCTGTACTCAACAGTTCGACAGTTTTACGAAGGTCTTGCCAAGAGAGCTTCCAATAACGGGCACTCAATCGATATATTTGCTGGCTGCTTAGATCAAGTTGGATTACTAGAGATGAAGTCCTTACCCAATTCGACAAATGGCGTCCTTGTTCTTTCTGATTCATTTGCCACGGCAATCTTCAAACAAAGTTTTCTACGTATTTTCGATAAGGACGACCAGGGTGACCTTCAAATGGGTTTCAACGCCACGTTCGATGTCCAGGTTGGCCCCCATACTTCCATTTTGTTAACAGACTAGCTAATTCTGCTATAGACTACCAAAGAACTCAAGGTCTCTGGACTTATCGGACATGCAATCTCTGCAAACAAAAAGTCCGGTTGTGTTGGGGAGACCGAGATCGGTATCGGGCAGACGTCAGCTTGGAAAATATGCAGCCTTACTCCACGATCATCTGCCGCTGTCTACTTTGAAGTCGTCACGCCAGCTGGTCAGCCGCTCCAATCCGGTTCTCGCGGTCTCATCCAGTTCGTGACACATTATCAGCATGCATCAGGTCAGATGCGTTTGCGAGTTACGACCATCGCGCGTAATTTCGCAGAGGCGGGCTCGATGAGCATCGCGCAGTCCTTCGATCAGGAGGTCGCAGCCGTCTTAATGGCGCGAATTGCGGTGTTCAAGGCTGAGATTGACGACAGCCCAGACGTGCTGAGGTGGTTGGACAGGATGCTTATCCGACTGTGCCAGAAGTTCGCAGATTATAGGAAGGAGGATCCAACGAGCTTCAGGCTCACGGATAACTTTAGCATATATCCGCAGTTCATGTTCCATCTTCGGAGAAGTCAGTTCTTGCAAGTCTTCAACAATAGTCCAGACGAAACTGCCTTTTATCGGTGTGTCTTTCTGTTAACTTGGTTATCCGTGACAGCGGTTTGAGTTTTGACCTAGACACATCTTGAACGAGGAAGACGTTAACAACTCCCTAATCATGATTCAGCCAACTCTGATGTCGTACACGTTCGATCAGGCAGCGCCCCAACCGGTTCTCCTTGATAGCGTGTCCATCAAACCGGACGTTATTCTCCTTCTCGACACGTTCTTCCACATCCTGATCTTCCATGGCGAGACTATCGCCCAGTGGCGCAAAGCAGGTTATCATGAGCAGGAGGCGTACGCGAACCTCAAAGAGCTCCTTGAAAAACCCGGCGAGGATGCGCAGGTGCGATATCTCTCCGTTCTTAGCGGACTAGGCGCTTAACCATGGATACTGATCGATTAATACCTTGTAGGACTTATTCGCAGACCGCTTTCCGATTCCCCGATACGTCGTTTGTGACCAGGGCGGAAGCCAAGCGCGTTTCCTGCTGAGCAAATTGAACCCTTCCACAACGCACATGTCCACCAGTATGTATGGTTCTGGCCCTGCCGACGCAGGGCAGGCAATTTTCACAGATGATGTTAGCTTGCAAGTATTCATGGAGCATCTGAAACGTTTGGTGAGTCGCGAATCTAACATGAATAATGAAGAACGACTAAATAATTGTTTTAGGCTGTGGGCGCTCAGACTAATTAGTTGAAGTACATGCGTGTTCTGGTAATATCCATAGGGCTTGTCGCACAACAAGGGTTATCATTTTTTTTCGAATCAAGCACAACCAAGTTACTGACTAGGTAGAGGGATAAGAATGATGTGCAATACAGCGTTAGTGTTATAGTACCGTACCATTCCTGGTAAGACCAGTAATGGCTCTATGGATTATCAGGAGGGGGTAGCTCTTAGTGTTGGTATTAAACTATCAAAAAAATTTCTATCGCCTTATGTGGGATATTGGACATTGTTATAGTAGAATTGAAAGTTAGAACAAACAGATTTTCAGTTATGGTAATATTATCAAAAAACTATTTCAAGAATATCACATTAAAACTTGCATTTCTCAAGAATATGTTCATAATTAAGTAGTCATTTTTAAAACATATATTGCTATCTGCTATAATATTTTCACTATTTATATATTCATTTCAGTTTTGATACTGTCACATTGAAACAAGCCAGCTTATTGCTAATGTTGGTCGGGGTGCGTCCCATATATCCGACGCATCTTATGATAGTTCTTGGTGGGGATGTGATCACAGGTGCCTTCAGCGGACATGCTCTTGGGCAAGCAAAATGATCAAGTTTAAATTCTTATCGTAGAATCGAGCTGGACTAGTGATCAAGGCTATCAGTCCCTCAGCGATTCAGGTTGAAGCACTGCTCGAAGCTGGCTGGTTATTTACGTAAACCTGGGCCAGGGCGACAACTGCTGGTGACATCTGTACATCACAACAGCGAGACAAGAATTGAAAATAGATAATTTGACCGGAGATACTTACCAGAAGAAGGATTCATTCGGGACCGTCCTCGACGTTACACCTGCAACTTTATATTGTTGACGGTGTAGATATTAACCATCTCTAAGCCAGACATAGATATGCATCATGTAAGGTGGCGGCGGTCGGATAAATCCACTCTTGTATTGAGCGAGGCATGAGCTGGCACCGTTTCTACACACTGCATAATATAGTGAGATGCTCATGAAGTTCTGGGTCGAGCAATGTTAGTGTGAATCTTGGCAGGTATATATGCCTTGCAACACAACGCAATCGTATGTGTTTTTCAGAATGACCCTGGTCTCCGAGTGGGGTGCCGTTTAACAAGCTCATAGTAATGCATTACGACGATAAGTACACCCGTTCAGACGGTCTAATGATCCCTGACTTGCCTCCAACTTGAAGTTGAAATCGAAAGAGGCACTCCAGCCAAGCGCGTGCCACAACCTTGGTCGAGACAAGGAGTAAGACTTGCTCTGAGATGACAGGTCATTCTTCCCACGGAGGCTTCAGACACAAATACACTCTCCATCACTTCTTCATGCTAAAGCGATTGTCGAGCGTGCAGCCGAATACTCGAGGGTTGCGAAGTGCTGGAAAATATATACACTGCTCTGAATGAGCTAAACAACGATTCGCTCAAGAATAGGACAAATCAGACTGATGATGAAGAAAATATGAAAAGGAGATAGGTAGTCACCTTGGCGAACGTGAGAACAAGCATTATAAAGTAAGCTAACACTCGAGCAACCCTTGGTCGATGATGCTGATAGGACCCTTCCCTTGTCCTGCAGAACATCAATATTCAATCTGGCAACCTTATGGAGTGCATATCTCACTATACACTCTTGCACCTCTTAGATCACAAGGTTGTGTCGCCATCTGACCTGAGTTCCAAGACAGCTGACACAGATCATATTTTTTGATAATAAAGACAATGGTATGTTAGTGCTTCCCCAAAGTGTGAAGACACTGTGGACTATTAGCCAGGAATCTTTCTGGTCATTCATGTATTACATAGCTGCACGCTTCTGGACACATACCGGCAATCGCTCGTACATGGATGAGTTTTCAACATTGTTGTTAGGTTAATCCTAGCAAATTTTTTACCATCCTAACCCCTTTCTCACTTTCCTCACAAGTGAGTCGAGGTATCGTGTTGTTCAACTAGGATCTCAGCTTATTCCGTCAAATATGTTCAGCACCGTGGTCAGCACGCACCACCCATCCCAACACACTAATTATCCTGATTCCTGGCATGTGGTATCTGGTATAAGTCTGGGGATTATGTTCTTTCAAAATGGAACTTACTTTCAGAGTAGACACTAGAACGTGAACGTGACCGTGAAGTTACGAGCTGATATGACCTTTATCAGGTCTTGACTTTTAGTCGCCAACGTGGTTGAGAAGATCATTTTTATTTGACAATAAAAGGCAATGGTATGTTAGTGGTTGCTTAAGTGCTAACATATCATTGCCTTTTATCATTAAAAAACATAATCTTCCTTTCAGATGAATCAGCCAGGAATCTAGCTGGCCATGGCCATGCATTACATAGCTGCACGCTTCTGGACATATACCAGCAATCGCTCGTACACGGATCAGTTTTCAACATTGTTGTTAGGTTAATCTTTACCATCCTTACCCCCTTCTTCACCTTCTTCACACAAGTGAGTCGAGACATTGTGTTGGTCAACTAGGATCTTAGCCCATTCCGTTAAATATGCTGAGCGCCATGGCAAACACACCATTCATCCCAACACACTCAATATCCTGATTCCTGACACTCTCACATGGGCGGCGGACGATAAAAAGCGGCGCGTAAACGGTGAACTCGACGGATTAAGGATGGAGATGGAAGGCGGAAGTGGTGAATGTGTTCTTCCTGCATTCCCCATTTTTCATTTCCATTCATTCTTAATACCACGCAACGCGATTCTAGATCCTCCATGGGTTCCATCCCAATCTCTTGATCGCTACCGCTTCACCCTCACGGCGATTGACGAAGAGCTCGAGCAGCGCATGCAGGTTGCTAGGAGGCGCGTGATATCTAGTGTAAGTCGGCGGATCTTGTTCTATCGATGCGGCACTTACCTCCAGAGTAAAAAATAGAACATTAACGTGGCCGTGAGGTTACTAGCTGACACGACCTTTATCAGATCTTGTCTTTTGTCCCCACCGTGGTTGAGAAGGTCTACCTCCAGGTGGTCAATATTATACAGAAGAAACACTCACCTTCTGCATTCTCACTCCGATTAAGCCTTTCAACCGATTTCTGAAACGATCAGACGAGTTACATTGGTGTGGAGGCAGCGTCGCAAGATACAATGGAACGCGTAGAAGGCTGCTACTTGGTTTGCGCGATGGTGCCTAGGGGCACTGTCTCGTGAAACAAGGCCTTCCAAAGGTTTGAAGTCAAGCTTCAGACACCAAAGGTAGAGTGGACATGAAAGGTGCGGAGTTCGCGACACTTTCCACCAGCTAAAGATTTTGTAAGCCGCTCGCCTACAGGTTAGTCAGTATTACAACCGATTGACCACAGAAACTTAGGTTTTTACTACATCCCTCACTAGGGCTTCAATTACACAAATCAAGGTTTTCTGAAACAAAGATGGAGTTATTATGAACGTCCAACTTATAGGGTCTGAGAATAGGTTATCAGTCTGACACTTAGTTGAACAGTCCTTTTCATTAGCTTGTGTTTCCGGTTTTCTGACCTGCTTCTGCTCTCGAAACTGTGCTTATATCTGCCTGCACCTTCTTTCAACGTCAGTTATCTAGTGGCTATACTGTCGGGCATATTCTAGATCCTTTCTGATATTTGTCCGTTTCTGGTGAGAGGATGCCTCAGTAAACTGCTAGTGAAGTGTCATGAGAAGCATTGCATGGTTTGACCATATATTACACTCAAAAATTCCCATCTCCATGGAGGACTGTAATGGAAAACCTGCTACATGTCTGAATGCTCTACATGTTTGTGAACAATTGAAAGCAGCTGGTGTAACCAGCAATCACTTCATACTCTGAATGAAGTTTTCAGAGATCAGGAGGTCACTATGATATAATAACAGTGGTTCCTACATGATACTATAAATGGTGGGAAGGAGTCTAGGAGAAGTTTAGAGATCTTAGCCTCTATCCTTATTTAGTGTAGCAGTTCTTGCCTTATCATTTCTGCATAATTTCCCCTTCAGTATTCTGAAATCCTGTGCTTTGTCATTCAACCGACCCAGCTATCCTCTCACATCATAATGCATTGTTATCTAGAATTTTGTATATAAAGGCCCCTGCCTCCCCTCTGTAAGCAACATTATTCAAGTCTTATTATCTAAGTTTAGGTTTATATTACAATTAGACTATAACTCCAGGTTCAGAACATATCACTCTAATAACATACCTATATCACACACACCCTATGTTACATATGCATATATCACAAGTCATGTGATGACAGAGGAGGATGATGTGGAAATAGGTTATCAGTGTTGAAAGTGGAATAAGTCCACATTCACTATTTTTTCTTTTTGTTGCTATATTTAACTTTTCCATACCTTCAGTCCACAGTCCCCATCCCTATAAGAGTGGCCATAGAAAGATTTTCATCCCTCAGTCATTTATCCACATTGACTGAGGTGAGACTCACTTGGTTCTCATTTATTCCTGTAACTTACATATCATGTGTCATACAGTTAATCCTGTACAGGTAGATACTAATCACAGTCATTTATCCACATTGACTAAGTTAATCCTGTACAGACTTCAGCAATCACATGAGGACTTTGGTACTGGGTGAGTTCCTCAGTATGAGCATGTACATGTGAGGAGGCTTTGGAGGGTTGAGTGGGACTTTGGTGTACCTTGGGTATGAAGCAGAGGTTGGGGATTATAGGTGCTATGATATAGGATGTCCAAGATCTATCAGAGGGAATCCAGGATCTAATAGTACCTTCCCATTAGGGCTGAGCCATGAGGCCCCAGTAGTGATTAAACCAGTAATGGCTGTGGGAAATGGAGGTTGGCGCTTCCTGAAAAATGTATATAAGGAGACCATAGATTTTCTTTTTGGACAAGTATGCCCCAGACTAAAATGAGCACTCCACAGAACTTGTGAGATATAATCTGAAGGGCTCAAGAGAAGGTTGCACAATTGATGGCTGAGGAGGCTTGTGTTGAGTGCAGTAGTAAAAGATAGAGATAGATAGGAAGCTCAGACCCAGACACAGACACAGACACAACATGTATGGAGGATGTGGTTGCTCAAACAAGCCTCAATTTTCATATTGGTGCCTATACAACCAAATAGTCACCAACACTACATATATCAACAGCTTGGGTGGCTGAAGAGGCCAGAAAACAGAAAGAGGAGGAGGAGTGGAGGGCCAAAGTGGGCTGAGGCTGTGGAGGCAGTTTGGAGGAAGCTTGGGCCATAGAGAAGGAGGCTGAGTAGGAGCATTGTTGGGAGGCAATTGTGAAGGAGGTGGAAAAGTAGAAGCAGATAAAGGAGGCAATGGTTATTCACAAGGTGCAGAAGACACTCATGGATCAACAAGTGAGGGAGGTGAGGAAGGAGGTGGCTTGAGTGGGTTGTGGACCCTTTGAAGTCACTCAGTGGGTCTACATTGACAATCACCCTGACCTATACAAGGTTATAACAACTGAGGCCTCAGTGTCAGAGGGTGGCCTGTAAGCACTGCTACAGGCATGGAGATACATGTGTATGGCTGTCCTCAGGCAAGGGAACCTCTTGTGCTAGGTGCCAGGAGCAGAAGGTGAAGTGCCTTCCATGGCAGTGAGCAGGAGCCTTTGGAAGCTTTGAAGGATCATGTCAGGGGACCACCCATTTTAAATCCTGAGCCAATACTGAGCTGATCTGTCCATACCAAGTGTTATTGAACTGAACTGCTCTTTCAGATAATAAGTACTGTTGTAACACCTTGGTCTGGATATGAGACATACCAAACTGAGAGCCTGGGGCATCAGCTCGAGTGCCATAGCACTGGATACAGATTCTGGGGACATCATACCTTCAGGCCCAATCAAGGGATAAGGTATGCTGAGGAAGTGGGAAGCTGTGAGGGCGATGCTATCAACAAGGTCACAATAAAAAGATACTCCAATATTAATGAGCTGATAAGGGGGTTCTCCACCTGGTGTAGCAGTAATCCTCAGTTCATACAAGAGTCACTAGTAGTAAGTACATAGAGAGCCTACCTGGTGTAGTAGTAATCCTCAGAGATCAAGCTGAGGGGTAACTGTTACACCAGTCACACTTATATACCTTAGCCTGGCACTTATTATATAATCCACAGATGCAAGGCATGGAAAGGCATGGAAG
This sequence comes from Gomphus bonarii, assembly GCA_003316585.1. NCBI lineage: Eukaryota > Fungi > Basidiomycota > Agaricomycetes > Gomphales > Gomphaceae > Gomphus > Gomphus bonarii. The sequence goes on along the minus strand of QFEC01000260.1, from coordinate 27 downwards.
GACATAAACAGGAGACAACAAACTGAC